>JAPQWV010001421.1:0-89000 GCA_027422505.1 Craterostigma plantagineum | reverse complement strand
ATATTTTTACTGCCACCTACTGGGCAATTTTGCTCAGGGTTTATTTCTGTAGGTAAGACCGAGCCCAACACTGATAGGTGTCAGGGTGAGCTGTAGGCTGGCAGACGGCGGTGACTCCACGGGCTTTTGAGGGCGGAGCAGTACATGGGACGCGTCCTGTGGAGAGGCTTAGGATAGTCGGGTAGATTTTTGGGGCTTCGGCCCGTTGTAGTATATCGAAGCATTTTTGTAAACCCGACCTTACATCATATATGTATATTATTTTCATTAAAAAGTTTTTATAAATCGGGTCCTCCGCGACTTTTGTTGCGAAAATCCACCAATTATTCTAATTAGGAAGTAGGGTCGCCACAACAGGTAAGTAGAAATTCAACTACAACACATAACATGCATGTATGTGCCTAATTTATGTGACTTACTGCCTCTATGTTTACTTGATTACATGAAACTAGACAACATGAATCCGTACGGTAAGTATACCTGGCATTAAATATGTTGTATATTCACGAGCATGCACGATCATATGTGGGGATGTGCGAGATGAGTCTGCATGTGATGTTTCGCTTGAAGCCGAATGATACTTGCCAATATGGGAATTTGTTGTCGACTCGAAGTTGAGTCAGGGCTAACTACTATGTCACCAGGGCAGCGTTGAGCGTCGTCATACATATATACATATATTTATTTATTTATTTTATTTTTGGGCAATGCCTGGCGATAGGGAGTTACCTGGAGGATGCGACATGAGGGTATGAGCGACACAGGGTGGACCCTGCTGTAGGCAACTTCAGTGTGGGCTACTAGCATGAGCGACCGCCGGGCAGTCGGGGACGACCGGTAAATATGGCGACCTAGGGAAACGGTGTACATCCTAGGGTATGGCCATCCGGCATTGATCGCTGTCGTATTTCTCCTGAAAGGAAGTTAGCTCATTGTGGTGCATAGTATGATTGCCTTTGCGGAGTGTTAGTACGAGTATTAAGTGCATCGGCGTGGATTGCCTTCGCGAACCAGGGAGTATTTGGCGAATCACAATTTGCGAATCATGTGTGTGTAGAATTGAATGTTTCGCGAACGGAGAGAAAAAGATAGTTAGGATTCGCGAAATGTTTTTTTACGGTCACTAAAATAACAAAAGAAAAAGTCTGTACAGAGATCCGTGCAAAAGCACCAAAAACCAACTGGTAACATGATACCAGCTCACATCCAATTCCAGACCCGAAATAGGTCAAACTGAAAAAATAAAGCGAAGACAATCATGACCATGCAATGCGCCAAACCCTACGCATGGCACACCTCTGCAAATCATACTTGTGCGACAAATTGGTAAGTCGCACACCGAGGAGAGCTTCAACCTCTGAAGCAATCTGATCCGGAGAACGCCTTCGTCCCTCGTACCACCGCCGGTTGCACTCGTACCAGATATGGTAAATCAGTGAAGCAAGAGCATGCCGTGGTCCAAACGCAGAGAGGTGATTCCTCCTCCATCTATTAGCAGCCCAGTGAATCGCCGTATGCCACTCCGTGTGCGGCCAAGTAAAGCACATACGAGTACGAATAAGATGTAGACAACGTCTAGAGAAGGAGCATTCAAAGAACAAATGTTGTATCGTCTCATCGAGATGGTCGTCGCAGAGCAGGCAAATAGTGTTTCCCGCCGCCGCGGCCACCCAAGCCTTATCCTTGGTAGCTAATTTGTTCCTAATCGCGAGCCAAAAGATGAACTCGTGTCGAGGAACAGATATAGGACCGCCAAAAAGTGTGTACCAAGGGACCGTAGGGAGTTGTATGCGCAAGCTCTCCCGAGCCGAGTGGGTAGAGACAGTCATTACCCGTCGCAATCCACCTTATCCTATCTTCCTCAGCCGGCCCGGTGGGAGGCAAAAGTGGAGCAATATCCATGTATTCCGTTGTAGATTGCTGCGCCGGCCAGCTCCACCCTTAGTCAGTAATTACGGAATTGAGCATGGAATCTATAGGTAGCCCCATGACGATTGGCCCGCGGGGTATATGCTCAACCAACGGGTTATGGTAGAGCCACGGGTCGGTCCAGAGCCTCGTGTTGACACCATTCCCAATGCAGAACTCAATAAGCGGCCGAATGTGTTGCGAAGCTTCAGGATCTTCCTCCAACTCCAAGACGTCCTTGCGTTAATATTGACGGACTAGAGCGATACGTTATGTAATCGTGTCCGTCGAATCCAATTGGCCCAGATAGAAGATTCGTCCCAACTTAAGATGCTCCACAGTAGGCGCAATAATAATGCCTTATTATTCGTCTCAATAGATCTAGGTCCTAGTCCCCCTCGTCTCGTGGCGCACATACGGCAGCCAAAGCCACTTTGGCGCTCGACCCCCTCCAAAGAAATGTGACTATAGGATATTTTACGAATCTTTCAGACATGTAAACTTCGCGAATTCGAACTTCACGAATTAGGGTAACTTCACGAATCGAACCCCTTAGATAAAAACGTTTTAAGTTAAAAAAAAAAGAATATTGGAATTTTGGAACGAAAATATTTTTGCACCATTGAGGAAAAATATTTTTACACCATTGAATAAGAAAAATATTCTGATTCCAATGAGCATAGGCTCTTTCAATGCTCGATCATAAATAGCCTATCAGTATTTTTCAGGGTCCATTTTCGGTACAGGCAATGCCGTTTTTTCGTGGAATTTTGGAACGAAAATTTACGTAGTCAATTGATATAATTTATAGACTGACTTTATAGCCTTTTCGTGTTTAAAGGATGAAATATTAGGAAATTCACCAGACCGGCTAGCAAATAGCTTATGGACGAATTTTATAAACTTCACGAACTAAATAGCGAAGTAACCTCACGAGTCAACAGGGATTTAGTGAGCTATATAAGTTCGCGAAACATATGAGGCTAAGTTTTTTTTTTTTGGGAAACGTTCACTAAAAAAAAGAAACAGGAGTACAGTGGTAGCGTACGTGATAACGCTCACGACGCAACAAGCGGTAGCGACAAACCGACCTGACAGCACATCGACAGAATCCGACGCAGCCCAGAGACCTACAAGGTCCCAATAGGACCCAAGCCAAGACAACACAAAGACCAAAGACACTCAAAAACAACAAAAGCAGAGGTAGCGTAGGTGTCAGAATCCAAAAGCAAGCAACAGGATCCTGGCACCAGATGCAGTGCCAGCAGGGCGCCCGGGAGATGTGCAGGCGAGGCGCAAGCGTACATCAGAGGAAAATCTCACTCCGGAGATAAACAAGCGGAAATGGGGGGCAGGACCGCAACAGGTCCGTCTGCAGACAGGTCGGGCGAGAGTAGCGATGAGACGCCAACTCCTGTTTCTTTTCACCGAGAAGGAGACAGCACCACCACAGGAGGCCACACAGCTGCACGGGCAAGAGAAGCATCCCGCCAAGACTAGAAGGCAACCGCCACCTAGGACCAGCCCAGCCCGCGAACCCAACTCCAACCCGAAGCGAAGTAACCTGCGAGCAACAAAACGGGGGCAGAAAAGCACGTAGGGGCGGGAAAGAAACGAAAGTAAGATCAGAGATGTAGGAAGAATGTAAGAAAGTTAGAAAGGCTCCCTAGTTGGTCCAGGCAATATGCCAGAGTCTGCGCATAGCTCAAGCTTGTAGCTGGTATTTTTGGGAAAGAGTGGATAAGCGGATAAGAGAGCCTCGATCTCAGTAACGTACGAGGCTAAGTTAATTCAAGAGTCAGGTAAAATTTACGGGTTATACAAGTGTCTCGAGTCATAATTCGAAAATTGGTTCGAAGTATTATAGACTAGCAAACTAGATGGTCAAGCAAACTAGATAAGGTACTAATACCATTATTTTGTGCTTAAGGTCGAAGCTTAGGGATTTCATCAAACCGGTAATAGCAAATTTACGGACGCCAGGTAAGTAAGTGGAAATCCAACTACAACACATAACATGTGTGTATGTGCCTAACTTATGTGATCACGCGATGAGGTGCTTACGTGCTTATGTGAATTTATATGATATGATTTCATGACTTTGGTAAGCATCATGGCATTAACGCATTATGCATATGCACGAGCATGCACGAAACACTTGGGGGTAATAAAAGATGAGCGCGCATGATTACGTCACAAATAGCGAAAAATAATTGCCGAGGTAAGCGATCAAGTTATAAGTTAAGTAAGGGGCAGCTTCCGAGGCACCGAGACGGCGATGATGCGCCGTCGGCGACGTTGATGCGTCGCCAGTATACGAACGACGTTGATGCGGCGGTGGATTAACATGGATGTGTTGATGCCCTCGTGGTTGGGTTGATGCCCTTATATCCCTGATTAGCGTGGTTGGGTCGATGCCCTCATGCTTTAGTATGGTTGGGTTGACCAATGGTTGGATTAGAGCTCTTTACGGTGGACGCCTGGGTAAAAGTCTGCCAAGGGCCCTAAGATAAAAGATATGGGATTGAGTTTGATCTATAAGACCTAAGATGCATTGGCGTGGATTGCCTTTGCGTGGTTTTATCACGTGCACGTCATCCATGATTTCTTCTTACTGAGCATATCGCTCACCCCTTACGTTATGTGTTGTAGGTGCGAGCGACCACGGTACGTGATCGCTTAGGTGGCAAGGCAATCTTTTGACGCTTCCAGCAGCTTTCGGGGTGGGAGTGTGTGCATAGATGACGACCTGTGAGGTCGGGCGCATAGGATTTCTTTTGCTGTGCAAATATACACTTCCCGTGTAGTTAGGTTTTGGCATGTAATTAGGAATTGGAAGCATTCTTTTGCCATGTAAAGAACGATGTTCCATTACATAAATGGAAAAAGAAAAATTTCATACACATTTCTGCATGCCCTTCAAAAAATCATCGTTAGGCACATAGGATAATGTTAGAATAGGTAGCGAGGACAACGGGTCTTGACACTATTCTCGACGACTTAAATTTTGGGGACAAAAATTTTTATAAGGGGGGACGATGTAATACCCGTAAATTTCAATACGGGAATTTTAATGCGATTAACGCTGTAAATGTTCGAATTAATGAAACTAGCATTCGAGCAGGGTCAAAAAGAAGCAAGATATTCCGCCCAATAAAGATATTCAATAAATGAATTAAGTAATATTTAGGCCCAACTAAATAAATTTAGAAAGGGGTCAAGTCGACTTATAGGCGGGCCCAAAATAATATATTAGTTAAGTCAAATAGTCCAAGTTAGTGGGAATTCCAAAGGGAATAATATAAAAATAACAAGGCCCAAATAGATTATTACTTTTGCCCAAAGGTATTAAACGATAAGGATGACTTTCCTTAATCCTAGGGAACCCACCTTGGAGTATGGCACCCATGCTGCTTAAGTCTTAAAATAATCGTTTTTGGGAAAAGAAAGAAAAAGGAAGAAAAGTAAAGAGAGAAAAACAACGAAGAAGAAACGAAGGAGACGAAGTGAAGCAATGGATCTTGGACAAGCTCATCTCAATCAAAACACTTAATTTTGGCTAAAGCAAGTGAGGTAGGTTGATTTCTTCACCTACAACACATAAATAAGTTCAAAAATTTCAAACTTATGTGATTTCGGTCATTCAAGTTCGAAATGAACTTTGGTCTATATGGTTTTGATTTTGTTATCGATTATGTGAATTATGTGATGTGTTAAGCTTGAATCCAATGTATGGGTTTTGTGTGAATATATACATGCGTTACGTGCTTAGGTGATAATTCCGGTGCATGTACATATTCGTGTATAAAAATAAACTTCAGGTAGGTAAACTAAGTTCGAGCGATGAAAGGGTAGAGTTCATAAGTCAATTTCAGGTAGCATCCTAGACTATGATTTATGAGCAACTTCGGGTAGTTCCATGACCAATTTCGCCGACGTTGTTGGAGTAAGATTCATGAGCAATTCGGGTGACCCCAAGACCAATTTCGCCGAGCATTTATAGGATGTTATTAGTGAACAATTTCGGAGAGAATTTCGGGTGGTTCAAAGATCAATTTCGTAGAGCATTTATAGGATGGGATTAGTGAACAATTTTGGGTAGCTCACTAGGCCAATTTCGGGTGGTTCGAAGGCCAATTTCGCCGAGCTTCATAGGGTTTGTTTCATGAGCATTTTCGGGTAGCTCCATGACCAATGTCGCCGGGCTTGATGAGAGCAAATTCAGGTAGCTCACAAGACCAATCTTGCCGTGCTTGATGAGATGGAATGCATGTGCAAAATCGGGTAGCTCAAAGGCCAATTTTCGCCGAGCTCCTTGTCCATTTCGGGGGACTTTTCCTTGCATGAACAAATTCGGACAAGTTAATTTGTTAAGGGCCGTTTCGCGAGCTCCACCTCCAAACTCGGGCGATTTTCTTTCCATGTGCGACCCCGGACAAGCCAATTTCGTCGAACTCATCCCGATATTTGAGCATAACAATTTTGCCGAGCTTTCCTTACAAATATCGGGCGTTCTTTCAAATCTTTCAACCTTAGTTTGACGAATCCAAAGTTTTAAGTGCTTACTATATCGGTGTGACGACCCAGACTTAGTATTATTGGGCCTTAGCTCAATTTAGGCCCAACCCACTTAGCCCTCTATTTATGATAAGAAAGTGGACTTAAAGTTTTTTAAGAATTTTGAAGTTTAATGACATGATATATGGTTATCATCTTATGTGATTATTATGATTGCTGTGAGAACTACCCGAAATTTTAATGACAGGAGAATGCTGACGTGAGCGATCAGCAGACTGTTGGGGTAGGCACCGCTAGTCTGGCGTGAGCGACCAGACATTTTATTTTTATTGCCCGTGAGGTGCCAAGTCCAGCCTAGGGCCCTAATATTGAGATAGAGTAGAGTGTGTGAACAAGCGTGCATTTGCATGTATCATGCGGTGAGGTGTCGGGATTGGGATTGAGTGCACGCTGCCTTAGCATAAATTCACCTACTGAGCGAAATGCTCAAGCCTTTATGCGTTGTAGGTAATGACGAGTCCAACGTTGGCGAACGTCAGGACTAGGTTAGCGGCTGGTGGAGGTGACTCCACAGGCTTTTGAGGGTGAGAGCGTTACATGGATGCGACCTGTGGAGCGGCCTTCGTTATTTTTATTTTGGGGCTTTAGCCCATGTAAAGAATGCCTTTTTTGTAAAACAATATTTTTATGATATGTATATTATTTTAGTTTAAAAATTTTGTTAATTGGGCTTTCCGTGGCTTTCGTGCGGAAAATCCGTCAACTGTTTTAATTAGAAAAGTAGGATCGTTACTGTTGTACACTCCTCATGTACTTAGGTTTTGTACATAATTAGGAATATTAAAGTATTCGTTTGCCATGTAAAGAAAACGATCTTCATTACATGGAAAATTTTCATACGCATTTCCGCACGTCGTTTTAACTTAATACATCGTTAGGCACAACGATAGACGGGGTAGCGAAATGTAGGGTAACAATAACTTCGCGCAGGCGGCCTTCTCCGCCGTGGCTCTCCGGTGTGTTTTGACGGCTGAGCGATTTGAGTCACGACAGCTGCGTTAGGGCTTCACGCTTAAAGCCTTAACGGGCCTTCTAATGGGCTTGGCCAGTTTGAGGCCCAAATTTCGTTTCTTTTTAAAATCTCGTAATTGTCAACGTGCTCCTTATGAATGTGATTTAAGGCACACATGCGGGTAGAATATTTTGGTTTCCGGGTCATTTGTTAAGGGCTACCTCCTCCAGGGTTGTTTTTGTTTTTTACGGGTTGTCCGGGACTTATGATCCCCCATGTTGTAAGTTACCGTTTTATTATATTAGATTTAAATAAGAACACGTGGCAAGGTGGTGGACGTTCGGTGACTTTGAGGCCGTTCGAGTGACGAAGGACGTTTGACGACTTCAAGACCCGTGCGACGACCCGAAGTCTTTTGGAGACGCACGTAATAGAGATAGACTAGAAGTAACCCGCTTGTGTTGTCTTGTAGTTTATTTTCGTAGGGTTAATTTACTGCCTACGTGCGTGTTGGTTTTTGAAATGATATGCATATTTTATGTGCTCTTATGTGAGATGTTTTACTCTTCCGTTCGATATATACTAAGTGTGTTAAGGAATTCAATTCCTGTCTTCTATCATGCTTGAGATGTGTAAGCATTGGAGAGTTTTGCGATTTGTTCCGAGTAAGTTGGCGTCGTATATCCCGCCCAGTGTCAGCGTCTCGAGTGCATCATGAACGCCACTCGTCATACCCGTCCCCCCCCCCACGAAGCGTATGCCAGCAGGAGGCAATACATTCTGTGCGATTTAAGCGTAAGTTGATAGGTCACAAGGTCACACTTAGGCAGTTATACCCAATAAGCAGGGTCCGTGAGGGTCAATGACTAAGACAAAGATAGTAGAAACTCTTATCGGATATGTTCGTGTTTGACGTGACTTCGATAAGATTGGATGAGCCGAATATTGAGTTAAAAACTGAGGCGAGTCTAGTAGAGTCGGGGACATCAACTCCACTATGAAACTTTCAACGAGGTTTCCGAAACTCTTATCGTGAGGATAGTTTATTGAGAAAAATAGTGGGAGTCAAGGGAACGAAAAGTCCTTGTTTGCGCTTGATGAATGATAAGATAAGCCTAATTTGATCTTTATTTTCTTCACCTTTAGTTTTCTTTCTATTTACTGCAATGACAAACAGTATAACTATGCTAATTGAGAGAAACTGTTTGGTGGGACCAAACTACGTGGACTGGCTCCATAACCTAAGGATAGTCCTAGGTATGGAGTTGCTAACTTATGTCCTCGATTCTCCCGTACCGCAAGTCCTAGGGCTGATGCCAATGACAGAGATCGGGCTGCGTATGCCAAGTGGCAGGTAGACGCATCAAAGGAAGGCTATATACTTCTTTCCATGATTAATGAGTTGCGGCGCACTCACTCGAAAATAGAAGTGGGCGCCATTTTGCTACATTTGAAGGAGCTTTTGGCGTACATTCCAGGAGTGCTCGCTATTCTCTGACGGAGCAACTATTTCATTGCAAAATGGCTAAGGGAAGTGATGTCGGAGAGCATGTGCTCAAGATGATTGATTGGATCGAAAGACTCGAGGCACTGGGCTTTATCACGGGTAATGAGCTCCAGAACGATCTCAGTTGCTCCCACCTTACTTCAATTCGTTCATTGTGACCTTTAATCTGAACGTGGCCGAGATGACATTGACTGGGTTGATGAGCCAGTTGTCGGTCGTCCAAACTCAGATGAAGAAGGTGAAAGGAAAATAAGTTGTTCTTGTCGCGAATGCTACTCGAGGGTCGAGTAAGAAAAGTCGGACAAGCCCAGTAAGCCCAAAGGACGAATTTCAAAGCACTACAATGAGCTTGGCCATTGAAAGCGCGATTGCCCAAAGCTAGCTGCCTCATGTAAAGAACTTTATGTTTTAGAAACAAATAGACGGTATATTCTGCTTTGTGGATCTTAGACTTGGGAGTTAGTGCTCACATCTGTGTTCCGAACCTAGGTCTGGAACGAAGTATGAAGCGTCCGGACTGAGATATCATGATCAACGTACGAAGCGGACATAGTGTGTCGCCGACCCACATTGGATCAAGAACTCTCTTTTTATGTACTAGACATAGTTTATTGCTTTCTGATTGTTTAGTTTGCCCAAGGAGCTTAAGAATATTGTTTCTATTTCCATTTTGAACAGAAACTGTTACGAGTTCCGTTTTAGTAATAATCTATGCAATATTTATTTTGGAAATAATTGCGTCGGAAGTGCAAGTTTACTGAATGGATTGTATTATCTAAATGTCGAAGATAAAACAACAACTTTGAATATAATCGACAACAACAAACGAAAATTGGAGTCTAACTCGAGAGTGCTGTGGCCTCTTCGACTCGGTCACACTGGAGAACAGAAGATTCTCGAGTTGGAGAAAATCGACGTTATATAGCCGCTTGGGTCTGATCCCTATCCGACTTGCGAATCTTGTATCCTTGGAAAGATGACCAAGTCTCCCTTCATATGGACTTTCACGAGAGCCACAGAACTTCTCGGTTTGATCCACACGGGTGTTTGCTGACCGTTCGTGTTAGCGGCTCGCGATAATTTCCATTATTTCACTATCTTCACTGATGATCACTCTCACTTCGGCAAGGTGTATCTCATGAAGCACAAGTCTGATACTTTTTTTTTTGGTTTAAGGTTCCTTATATATATACAAATAAAAAAGTACATGATGAGTGGGAGGATAACTCCGCACAGTCAACCAGTAACATGCTACTGGGAACACGAGACAAGACGATTATAAAATCCAATCTCAGCCAACTACCATGCCACCCTCCACAGCCGACGATTAGCATATTTAGTGGGCGTACCACTAATACGTATGGTGACTAAAGCGAGTACGCATCCAACTAGTCGATCAGGTGTTGTAACGATCCCCTCCTTCCATCGCTTGTTCCGTGCCCGCCAGATGTGATAGACCAGCGACGCAAGCACATGCCTGTAAGCTGCATGAAGAAGATGTCGCCCATGCCATTTAGCCGCTGCCCATCGAATCCCCGCTCTCCACTCCTGATATGGCCATGCCCACCGAATACGTCTCCTTAGCAGGCGCTGGCACTGGCGCGAAAACGAACACTCGAAGAATAGGTGCCGGGCAGTCTCGAAGTGCAACTCATCACAAAGGACGCACGCCGACGTTCCTGTCCTTTGAGCAACCCAAGGCTTATCTCTAGTCAACAGCCTATCCTGAATGCCTAACCAGAGAATGAACTCATGGCGTGGAATCTTCAAAGGCCCCCCAAATAATGTGGCCCAACCCATGGGTTCCCTCCTAGGCCGAATCGCATCCCTTGCCGATGCGGCCGTCATGATTCCCGTCGATGAGCGTGTCCAAATCACCCCATCCTGATCACCATGAATAACCTGAGGTAGGAGTCTACTTATCTCAATATACTCTACCGAGCCTTGCCCTGGCCAGTTCCAGACGTGGTCCGTAATAACCGCGCTCAGGCGTCAATCAGCAGGCAGACCCATCGCAATAGGTCCACGAGGAAACCTCTCCAGTAACTGTACATTCAACAGCCAAGGGTCCTTCCATAGCCATGTAGTCGAGCCATCAGTTACCCTAAATGTAATAAATGAACGTACCACTGGTCTCAGCTGTATCAACTTCTGCCAACTCCACGCATCGTTCGGCGAGATAGAGAGATCCCACACCGATCGAGAATGCAGACGCGTTCTGTAAAGCCACGCCACCCAAACCGAATCAGGAGATCTTGTGAGCACACTCCACAATTGCTTCATGAGCATCGCCCTGTTATCAACCCCAATGGATCGAAGGCCCATTCCCCCCTCAGAAACTGGGAGACAGAGGACATCCCACGCCACCTTTGCCGTCGATCCCCCCAAAGGAACTTCCTAAATCGCGTCTCCAAAGCTCGAACAACACCTTTAGGAAGCAAGACCCCCCGACCAGTATGCATGTAAAGCCTGAAGCACCGACTTAACCAGTTGGAGTCGGCCAGCGTATGACAGCATCCGTTAAGCCATGAGCCTATGCGCTGGTCTACTCTATGTAATAATGGTGCACAGTCAGCAAGCGACAGGCGTGTGGTGATAAGCGGTACCCCCAGGTAGCGGACTGGAAGATGTCCCACTCTATAACCCATCAGTGTCTGAATCTGCGCTGTCATCCCTTCCGTCCGTCGTGACAAGTACATCTCGCTCTTGTCCGAGTTTGGGAATAACCATGACAGAGCCGCAAAGCGCCCCAGAGCATTCTTCAGCACACCAATCGATACAACATCCGCATGACTGAAGAGCAGCAGGTCGTCCGTAAAAATCAGAGAGGCCAATCGCATCGACTCACATCGCCAACGGTAGATAAACCTCGGTTCCTCCTCAATACATAAGGTGATCATCCCATACATAAGGTCCGCAAAAGTCTGATACTTTTGAATAGTTCAAAGCGTACAAGGCTTTGGTGGAAAATCAGACGGAAAGAGCATTAAAGCCGCTCGATCAGATCGAGGCGGTGAGTACATGAGCCTCGAGTTTGACGAGTTCTTGAAAGAGAATGGGATCATTTCACAGATGACACCGCCCGAAAAACAGTAGTTGAACGGTGTGTCCGAACGCAGAAATTGAACTCTGTTGGATAACGTTCGATCTATGCTGAGCTATACAGACCTGCCCATATCGTTGTGGGGTCATGCCCTGTTGACAGCGGCACACATTCTCAATAGATGTCCTACAATGTCTGTCGATCGTATTCCGTATCAGATATGGACATGGCGAAAACCGAGATTGAATCACATTAGAATCTGGGTTGCCACGCATTCGTGAAAAAGCTCAAGACAGATAAACTGGAATCGAAGGCTGTGAAAAGACATTTTCTCGGGTATCCTGAGGATTCCATGGATACCAGCTATACTACGAAGACTATCAAATAATCGTTGTAGCCCTTCATGCTCACTTTCTCGAAGAAGAGTTTGTTCGAAAAGGTGGAGCGGGTCTCGAAGTGACTCTTGTAGAGTCGAGCGCTTTCACAGTCCAGTATCGGATGACACCGTAGAGCAGTCCGAGACGCAACCTGAGTTGCGTAGGTCGGATAGAGTATCTCGCCAGCCTGAAAGATATCGGATGGTCCACATCGAGCACGAGGTTGCTGCGATGGAAGGGAACGTGGGAGGCGATCCCACTACCTGTATTACCAGGCAATCAAGGATAAAGATTCTTAGAAATGGCTTATAGCTATGTGTGGTGACCCTAGCTCTCGCTACCTCATCACGTTAACTTATGTGAGTACGATGTAATAATTTGCGAGACACACAAAAGTGCGTAGGAAATTTTTCCATATATGAAATGCAACTTCGTTCTTTACATGTCAAAAGAATATTCCTAATTCTAAGTTCACGGAAGTGTATTCATGCACAGCAAAAGAATCCTATGCGCCCGGCCTCACAGGTCATCATCCATGCACACACTTCCACCCCAAAAGTCGCTGGAAGCTTCAAAACGATGCCTTGCCTGCTAAGAGATCACGTACCGTGGTCGCGTGCACCTACAACACATAACGTAAGGGTGAGTGATAAGCTCAGTAAATGAAAACATATGCATGAGATGAACGTGTCCTAATCCGCAAAGACATCCGCGTCAATGCTTTCTAGACTTTACTTTTCTTCTTGTCAGCTCGTGTCGTATTGGGCCCTCGGCTTTTCAATCTGCTATGCCCCATCATAAAGCTCTAATCCACTAGGGATATACATATAGGTGATAGTACACTCATTGAGATGCAACCCTAGTTCGCAATTTGCATTTCTGTTTTGGCGCCTTTTCGATACCAATGCGGTCCGCATTGAGAGGCCATCGATGCCTATTCTATCCCAATGCAGTCCACCACATTGAGAGGCTAACCCGTTCACGCAAATTGCCTCTATTCCCCAGGGCGCCTTTTCAATCCCAAATGCGGCCTGTCATGCGGACACTTGATGCCGGTAGCCTACCACGAGGGTACCATTGCCCGAGGTACCTCGACGTCGCTTATCCCCTCGGGTGTGATGCCTGGGGCCGACGAGGGCGGGAAGTGATCGCCGGTGCCAGAGAGATGCACGGACAAGGAGCGACTCCTGGCAGGCTTCTAAGCCAAGGGGTACATGAACGAACCGATCCGACACCCGAATGGAGGGGATCCTGAGACTAGCAACGTATGGGCGTGTCAGGCTAAGAATCGTATGAGAGAATTGATAGTACTACTCATATCACCAAGGTCGACCTACCTTTCCGGGTGTCCATCTATAGGATCTCCAAAGTTAAGCGTGCTTGACTTGGGGCAATCTAGGGATGGGTGACCCCCTGGGGAGTTTGCCCAGGGTGCGTGTGAGCGAGGACGAAGCATGCTGAAAGGTTAAATGGTGGTACAGTGGGGCCAGACTATCAGTCGGAGTGTTGTGGGCCCAACCCCACTGGTCTCGATAAGGACCGATGCTACAGTGACACCTGGTATGGGACGTGTCGTTACAGGTGGTATCAGAGCACAACTTCTCGCAGTACGGTGCTTTTTCGGGAACGAACCAGGCGGAAGCTGGTGGGTATATTACGCCCGGGCCCGACGAGGGCGGGGAGTGATCGCCGGTGCCAGAGAGGTGCATGGATAAGGAGCGGCTCTTGGCAGGCTTCTAAGCGAAGGGGTACATGAACGAACCGATCCGACACCCGAATGAGAGGGGATCCTGAGACTGGCAACATATGGGCGTGTCAGACTAAGAATCGTATAAGAGAATTGATAGTACTACTCATATCATCATGGGTGACCCCTGGGAAGTTTGCCCAGGGTGCGTATGAGCGAGGGCGAAGCACGCTGAAAGGTTAAATGGTGGTACAGTGGGGCCAGACTATCAGTCGAAGTATGGTGGCCCAACCCCACTGGTCCCAATAGGGACCGGTGCTACAGTGACACCTGGTATGGGACAGGTCGTTGCATCGGGTCGCATCCTCCAGGTCGCACCTTCCTCAGTGAGGGCACCACCCAACATTCGCATAGTCGACGGCGCATCAACGCCACCATGATAGCATAGGACAGTCGTGACTCGACTGTGAGTCTACAACAGATGCCCATACCGGGTAATATTCATCGCTCACAGGCGATCTTGACTCATGCACGCTTTCATGCATGACTTACACTAGGCGTGCATGCACGTGATCATGTCGTGAATCATACGAACATGCATGTCATGTCATCTTGAATATTAATTAAATCATGTCACATAAAGTTCACGTTCTGTCATAAACGCACGTAGTCACATAATTCACGCACATAAGAGTCATGTGTTGTAGTTGAAGTGAAGTTTCCCCTTACTTGCGTCCATAGATTAATAGCTACTGACCCGGTGGAATCCTTAATTCCCGACCTTAAGCACAAAATTATTATGTCAACTCTATCTAACTTATTCGGATATTTGTTTCGTAAGTTTCCTAAGTATTACGATATTAGTTATCGAGTGGTATCAAAATTCCTTAAAAATTTTGCTAAGTGGAGTCAACACGTGAATTATACATAACTCGTGAACTATCTTAGGCTCATGACTCATGATGTGTAATTCGTGAATTAACTTAGCTTTCTTATAATCCGTGAACTTATATAGCTCATTCAATTCCCATGACCCGCTAACCTTGCACGGTTATTTCAATTCGTAAAGTCACTTTGCGAACTTATATAGTTCGCGAAGTTTGTGAGATTCGTGACCTTGCAATTGTGAACTGTTCTTAACTCTTGACCTATACTTAATTTTTGTTGAGTTCTTAATTCGCGAAGTGCCTCAATTGATTCGTGAAATATTTACTTAATTCGGGATCCTAGATAGTCCGTGAAGTAAACTTGTCATCTATCCTAAGTTCTCATACTCACGAACTTATATAGTTCATGGGCCAACTTAGATCTTAATTCGTGGAACTCTACTCGTGAACCCTAACTCATGAAGTGCTTCGTTAGTTTCGCCAACATACCCTAATTCGTGAATGTATTTTCTATCCTATGGTTCGCGAAGTTTATACTCTATACCTAATTCGCGATCTTATGTAGTTCGCGAACTACACTTCTACTTAACCTAGGTTCGTGAATTCATTTCTTCATGGAATGATCTACTTCGCGAAATGCTAATCAAGGAAAACCTTAATTCACAAAAGATCTAACATGCCCTCACCTCGCGAATTTATCTAACTCTAGGGTTCGTCAAGTTCCAATTCGTTGAGTTGACACTTTATAAATTCTACTCTCTTACCTACTTCGCGAACTCCTAGGATCCTGTGTAAGTCCGTAAAGTTTAATTCGCCAACCTTACTTCACGAACTAGCTCGTTGGAGACCCCTCGAATTCGTGACATTTCACTTCGCGAAGTCATATCTTTCTTCCCTCTCCATACGTGAAGTTAAGCTCTCCCTAATTCGTGAAGTGCAGAAATTCTAGTTCGCAAAGTCACTCATCATCACCGAGTTCGCGAACCTCTTGCTTCGCCAACTAGGGTTCGCCAAGTTCTAACTCCATCCGACTTCACGAAGTGCATGTGGATCCACCAAGCTCATTTAGTTCACGACATTATACCCTACACATCCACTTCGCGAGGCCTATTCATTCACTCCTAGTTTGCGAACTAGCTTAATTCGCGAATTCCCTAGAACTAAGTTCGGGTTCATGACTTGCTCAACCCGTGAAACCTCTCAAGCATGGTTCTGAAACCGGGTTTTTGAACCGGACCGAAAATTTTAGTGGTTTAAGGTTTAGTGGTTTAACTGGTATAAAACCGGAATCAAACCGGGTCAAACCGGTATCTTTAAATATATTTAATATATATTTGTGATTGAATCAATTAAATAATATAAATAATATAGATGTTTATTTAGTAACTTTTGTTATATGTTAGAATTTTATAAAATTGAGGGTCAAAATTAAATAAAATAAATTGTATTGGTAGTTGAAATTAACTATACCAAGGGCTATAAAAATTAAATTTATAAAAGTTTTTTTTGGGAAGTGTCACTAATATAAAGGATAACAGGAGTACAAAGCAGCGTTCATGATATCGCTCATGACGCACCAAGCTGTAACGTACAACCGACCATACAACACTAGCCATTGATAACCCAGACAGCCTACAGGATCCCAACAAGACCCAAACCAACAAAATATAAAGTCGCTACAGAGGCTAACATAGGCGTCCGAACCAACATCCATCTTCAGGTTTCTGGTACCAGTTGTGGCACCAGCAGGGCAGCCGGGGAGAGTGCCGAAAGCGCAAACGCACTACGAAGAAGACAAATCCCGATGGATAAGCTTCGGCGGAGATGATAATGCGATGAAAGCATCCGCAAAGATGGTCGGGAAAGGCATTCTCATGCCGCCTCCTGAATCCTTCCTAGACGGGCAAACGTGCCAGGCACATGACTCATCCACGTCGGTACGCAAGTCCCCACGATCATCTTAAAACCTGCACCAAGTAGAAATACTAGGGGGGAAATCAGATTCCAGGACGAATAATTATTGAAGGGAGAGAGAAAGAGAAAGAGAAGAAGAAAGAGCAGACTCCCTAAACCGGCCAGGCGATGTGCGACACCCGGCGCAGAGCCTGCGCTTGTAGCAGGTATTTCTGCGAGAGGGTAGAAAGCCGCCCACTGAGTATAGATTCAATGTCCATAACAATGCACTCAGGTGGTCGACGAATCCCTTTACGCCATCGCCTATTCCGTTCCGACCAAAGGTGGTATACAAGGGAGGCAATGGCATGACGCGGCCCCATCCACGCTAAGTGTTTCCCACGCCATTTACGGGCTGCCCATCGTACTCCATTCGTCCAGTCCCTGTACGACCATTGAAAATGCAGTTTAGTTCGTAATGATCGTAAGCATTGCCTAGAAAAAGGGCACTCAAAAATCATGATGTGTCGTTTCCATAGTGCCCGCGTCACATAAAAGACACGTAGTGGTTCCCGCTGCAGTTGCCACCCATGGTTTATCTCTTGTTGCCAATCTGTCTCTTATCGCCAGCCAGAGGATGAATTCATGCCTTGGGATGAAAATTGGGCCGCCAAACAGTGTACACCAAGGGACGTGTGGGCGACCCTGCCTGAGCTTCTCCCTAGCCGAATGCGTCGTGAAACGTCCATCCCCCGAAGCGATCCATATAATCTGGTCTTCCTCTTGTGGCCTGACAATGGGTAGGTGTGGCTCAATCTCCAAGAATTCTGTCGTGGTACGAGCAGGCCAATTCCAGCCATCAGCATTGATAACGGCACACAGTTTCGAATCAATAGGAAGGCCCATAACCGTTGGTCCACGCGGGAAATGTTCCCCCATTGGGTACTCGAACAGCCATGGGTCGGTCCAAAGGCGAATACTTGCCCCATTCCCAATACGGAACTGAATAAGAGGTCGAAGGCGATGGCGTAGTTTCAGAAGTTTCTTCCAACTCCACGATGTCCTAGGTGTGGGCCGTATTGACCATAAGGATGTACTGTGTAAACGGGTTTGGCGTATCCAATTGGCCCAGACGGAGGTTACATCTCCATTCAGAAGACACCAGAGGAGACGCATCATCAATGCCTTGTTATCGACCTCAATTGATCGTAGCCCAAGGCCCCCTTCCTCTCTTGGTGTACATATGTCCGCCCATGCAACCTTGGCCCTCTTTCCCTTCCAAAGAAAGGCTCTAAATCGCGCCTCGATTACACGAATCACCCCTTTTGGTAGTAAGAATACCCAGCCCAATAAGTATGAATACCGAGCAGGACAGACTTGATTAGTTGTACCCGACCTGCATAAGAAAGGGACAGATTAGTTCAAGAACCCAGTCGTCGATCTATCTTTGCAATGAGAGGTTCGCAATCCGCAATCGTCAAGCGTGAACTAATGCAAAAAGTCTGTGCTATTAGTTAATTATTTAAAAAGACAAATGATGTTCATGTGGGATTCGAACTCAGCCCGTTACCATAGAAGTCCACCACCTTACACTGGACCACGTGGAATAACCTATAAATTCGTCCATTTTCATTACTTACAGAAAAATTTTCGGTTTTTTCTTTTTTTTTTAAATAAACTTAAGACCGGACCGGAATCGGATCGGATTTCCGGCCGGTTCACTAGTTTCCGGCCTGAACCGGCCGGTCCGGTCCGGTTTCACAATCTTCCTCTCAAGTTCACTTCACAAACTATTCTTCCACTTTCACGACTTCATGCTTAATTCGCCAACTTCCCATGAATTCGCCAAGTTCACACTTCGGGACTCCTTTCCTACCCACTTCAAATCCCTTAAGAGCTCTAAGTTGCTTCGTGGTTTGCATGGAGTCCGCGACTTGCTCAACCCGCGAAGCCCGTGCAAAGGAAGCCCTTAAGTTCGCGAATTCTACCTTTCCAACGATTCGCGACTCACACACTTCGCGAAGTTGACGTCCCTTGCCCACTTCGCGAACTAGGGTTCGTGAAGCTCGACTTTCACGACCCCAAATATACATAAACAGCTTTCGAACCCGCGAACCCTTAAACTTTTTGATCTAAATGTTACTTTTCTCAAGAACACATTGAATATCATATGAACTTTCAAACCGTAAAATTCATACTCAGTAAAGATACGAGTCTGGGCGGATCTTAAGTGTACAATATCCTAAATCTTCTTTCTAGGTTCGAAATTAGGACTTAAAATCATAATAAAATGTAAGAGCATAGCAAAGATTTTTATACCTTCTCTAAAGCTAGGTCTCGATCTCCTCCCTCTCTCTACTTGGCGTTTTTAGTGTGAGAAGTAAAACTATCTCTCCTTTCCCCTTTCCTCATCTATATATTAGTGAGTTTAATACCACTAATAATAAGGGTAATGGCGAAATAATCCCTATGTTTATGCTTATTCCCAATTTAGACCTCTCCTATTATTATTATTTTTTTTTGGAAATTGGTAACTAAATATGAAAAACAGGGGTACAGAGCAGCGGGCATGATATCGCTCATGCCGCATCAAACGGTAATGTACGACAGACCAGACAACACCATAGACCAGGTAACCTACAAGGTCCAAAAGACCTAAGCCCCGAGAGAGAAACACAAAAGACCAAAAGCAAAGGCAAAGTAGGTGTCAAAACCACAACAGTCAACCGGTTCCTGGCACCAGGTGTAGTGCCAGCAGGGCTACCCAGCAAAGTGCCAACAAGTGCAAGACGCACAAACAGAAGACAGAGTCACGATGGAAATGCTTCTGGCGGGAAAAGGCATCCGCAGATCTGGTCAAAGAAAGCGTACTCATGGCACCACCTGTTTTCCATGCCGCAAGCCAGATGGGGACGTCGCCATGGCCAGTTAGTCACCACACACCTGCAGGGAGCGACTTAAGCAGGGGAAACGAGCAACATCGGGGTCCAAAGCTCACCTGCTGGCCTGCACACACACAAAGCAAAGGAAGGCCGAGAGGAAGGACCAAATAGTACAGAGCAACAAAGCGGAAGAAGGGAAAGGATACAAGGTCCCTGGACCTAGGTCCAAGGTCCAAGGTCCAAGGTAGACTATGCCCAAACAATTCGTCAGACCCGTCGTAACGCGCACAGCTGCAAGGCAAATTTGGGCGATAGGGTAGACAGACGTATGCTAAGTAGGGTCTCGATGTCCTTCACAATTTGCTGAGGTGTGCGTCGCCTACCGTCATGCCATCTCCTATTCCGTTCAGCCCACAGATGGTAGATTAAGGAGGCAAGCACATGGCGCGGGCCTAGTGAGGCTAAGTGCCGACTACGCGAGCGTCCAGCCGCCCAATGTATGCCCTCAAACCAGTCCCTAACAGGCCACCCAAACCGCATGTGGTCCCGGAGCATCCTGAGGCAGCGATGCGAAAACCTGTAATCAAAGAAAAGGTGGCGAGTAGTCTCTGCCACCGCATCGTCACAGAGAAGGCAAATTGAAGTTCCCGCGGCCGCAGCCACCCAATGCTTGTCGCGCGTCGCTAGTCTGTCTCGTATTGCCAGCCAAGCGCGCGCTGCCTCCTGCTTCGCGCGCCAATCCTCGCAAGCCCTGCCGAGAAGTCTCGCTCATTGCCTAAGTCCCATGCGCGCCAACTCTGGCACACCCTGCCAAGAAGTCCCCGCATGCCCTTGCGCAAAGTGTGCCCACGTTGTGCGCGCGCTGCCCCCGCAACCTTGCGCATGCGTGCGCGAGCGCCTCGCGCACGGCCCCGCGCCCAGTGTAGGCGCGCGGCCCGGCCAGGCCGCCTGCCTGGCCGGCCACCGTGGCTGACCTCGCCGGCTCCGGCCGAGTCCTCCGTTACCTCGCCGGCTCCGCCCTTACGTCTTGGGTGGAAAGTATCCAAGTGTTGTCCCTCGCCAACTCGTGCACCTTGGACCCGCACATCATCGCTATTTCTATAGCCCGGCCGTGAGCGGGCTGATGACGTGGCACTCAAGGATGTAACAATCCTCCCCCCCGCGGAGAGAGTCGGCGTCCTCGTCGACACCGTCGTCCCATTGCCGTCCCTTCTACTCTCGTGCCAGTGCTGTCGCACAACGCCCTCATCGAAGCTGTCGACTCGCTCACCTCCGTCTCCAATAAGGATTTGATGGCTCGAAGGATCTATCGCCACCTTCGCTGCCCTCAAAAAGTCTAGCCCCAAGATTAGGTCGAAATCGCCCATCTCGACCACCGTAAGGTCGACCCATCCTCGCCAACCGCCAAGGCTAAGCACCGCCGCCGCCAAGCCTTTCACTTCGATTGCGTGGGAATTAAAGGTCTCAACCGCCACCTCATGGGAGCGCATGCTAAGTCTAAGATCCTCGATCAGCCGACTTGCCACGAACTTGTGAGTTGCGCCCGTGTCGACAAGCCCGAACACCTCAATCTTGTTGACCCTGCACTTCACAAACAAAAGGTTCTTAGAAGGCGTACATCGAAGAGTAGTTATCCGAAGTGGGTCCATCCTCGTGATTTCCCTTTCAGTCGAACCGTCCTCGACTATCACGGCCGCCGCCTGCGACCGCTTCGGACACTGCCTCGCCCGATGCCCCACCACGCCGCAAACATAGCACGCCCCGCCTTTGGGGTACTCCGTTGCTTCCGCCGTGGGTGCTACCTCCTTTCCCTTCTGGTCCACTCCCTTCTTCCTCTTGGTCTCCTTCCCCTTTTTGGCCTTCGTGGAAGTGTCGCCGCGGCCTCAGTCGCCGTTGCTTGCTGCTCGATTGGCCTGATCTCGACAAGCCGCTCCGCCGCAGCGTAAGCCGATGCAAGGTCCTGGACACCCTGCCGATTCAGCTCCATTTGGGCCCATGGCTTGAGCCCGCCAATAAAGGTGTAGAGTCGGTCCGTCTCGGACATATCGATGATGCCCAACATGAGCGAGGCAAACTCGCGCACGTAGTACCGCGCCGAGACCGTGTGCTTGAACTTCTTCAGCGCCTCCCTCGTCACCCACGATGTGTTCCCCGGTAGAAACTGGGTCTCCAACTCACGCCTCAAATCAGCCCAGACCGTAAGTCTCGGCCGATTGAGCTCCGCGTCTTGCGTGAGCCTCGTCCGCCACCACAGCTTCGCGTCGTCCTCGAGATAGTTCAACGCGACGTCTACCTTGTCCGCCTCTTGTATTCCCGCTCCTTGGAAATACGCCTCGATGTCATAGAGAAAGTTTTGCAACTTAGCCCGTTTTATTCCTCGACGAACAAAACGTACACTATAGGAATACTCGACCCGTGTGGAACCGAACAAGCCTCGGCCTCACCTCGCTAACCCAAACGAGCTACTACACGGTTATCCTAAGTGTCCCTTCGGGATCTTAATCACTAACCTAACTCGCTAGTGAATGCCTCAACGCGACCCCGTCGAGTCTTTCCCAAAAGACCCGATGTGTGACTTGGTGTGCTCTCGAAATTCTGCTCTCAAAGACTCTCAATTTCGTCCACTCCCAAAATCTGCCTTGAGCTGCTCGAATGAAGCCCTATTTATAGACTTCAAGCCTCCTTTGAATTGGTAAGAGAGATCCCTAAAAGATCTCCCAAATCTTCCTCCAAGATCTTCCCTAAATATGGTAAGTATCCAAACAAGATCTTTCTTAAAATAAGGAAAGTATCTTTACCAAATCTTAGGACCAATTCAAACTCCGTGTAAGCTTCTAGGACTCCGCGTGCCGCGCCCGCATCGTCCTCGCCCCAGCTCATCGCCGCGCCGCGCCGCGCAGCCTGGCCCGCGCGCGCACCGCCGCGGGCGTGCCTCGTCGCACACCAACCTGGCCCGCCACCGTGGGCCAGGTCCGGCCTCGCCTTCCCAGCTTGGCCGTCGTCACCTCAGCGCCGCCGCCGACCTCCGCCGTCGCCGCCGCCGTCCGCAGCCGTGCGCCGCCGCGCACCGCCGCCGAGCACCGCCGTGCTCCGCCGACCGCCGCCGTACACTGCCGTGCACCGCCGTCGCCGCCGCCGGACCTCCGCGTCCGCGCCGGCTCGCATGCGAGCGCGCATGCTTGCGCGCGCTGGCCTGCCCAAGTGCTGCACACTTGTGCGCGCGCTGCCTCCTGCCTCGCGCGCCAATCCTCGCAAGCCCTGCCGAGAAGTCTCGCTCATTGCCTAAGTCCCATGCGCGCCAACTCTCGCACACCCTGCCGAGAAGTCCCCGCATGCCCTCAGCGCAAAGTGTGCCCACGTTGTGCGCGCGCTGCCCCCGCAACCTTGCGCATGCGTGCGCGAGCGCCGCGCGCACGGCCCCGCGCCCAGTGTAGGCCACCGTGGCTGACCTCGCCGGCTCCGGCCGAGTCCTCCGTTACCTCGCCGGCTCCGCCCATACGTCTTGGGTGGAAAGTATCCAAGTGTTGTCCCTCGCCAACTCGTGCACCTTGGACCCGCACATCATCGCTATTTCTATAGCCCGGCCATGAGCGGGCTGATGACGTGGCACTCAAGGATGTAACAACCCCCCCCCCCCCCCGCGAAGAGAGTCGGCGTCCTCGTCGACATCGTCGTCCCATTGCCGTCCCTTCTACTCTCGTGCCAGTGCTGTCGCACAACGCCCTCATCGACGCTGTCGACTCGCTCACCTCCGTCTCCAATAAGGATTTGATGGCTCGAAGGATCTATCGCCACCTTCGCTGCCCTCAAAAAGTCTAGCCCCAAGATTAGGTCGAAATCGCCCATCTCAACCACCGTAAGGTCGACCCATCCTCGCCAACCGCCAAGGCTAAGCACCGCCGCCGCCAAGCCTTTCACTTCAATTGCGTGGGAATTAAAGGTCTCAACCGCCACCTCATGGGAGCGCATGCTAAGTCTAAGATCCTCGATCAGCCGACTTGCCACGAACGTGTGAGTTGCGCCCGTGTCGACAAGCCCGAACACCTCAATCTTGTTGACCCTGCACTTCACAAACAAAAGGTTCTTAGAAGGCGTACATCGAAGAATAGTTATCCGAAGTGGGTCCATCCTCGTGATTTCCCTTTCAGTCGAACCGTCCTCGACTATCACGGCCGCCGCCTGCGACCGCTTCGGACACTGCCTCGCCCGATGCCCCACCACGCCGCAAACGTAGCACGCCCCGCCTTTGGGGTACTCCGTTGCCTCCGCCGTGGGTGCTACCTCCTTTCCCTTCTGGTCCACTCCCTTCTTCGTCTTGGTCTCCTTCCCCTTTTTGGCCTTCGTGGAAGTGGTCGCCGCGGCCTCAGTCGCCGTGGCTTGCTGCTCGATTGGCCTGATCTCGACAAGCCGCTCCGCCGCAGCGTAAGCCGATGCAAGGTCCTGGACACCCTGCCGATTCAGCTCCATTTGGGCCCATGCCTTGAGCCCGCCAATAAAGGTGTAGAGTCGGTCCGTCTCGGACATATCGGTGATGCCCAACATGAGCGAGGCAAACTCGCGCACGTAGTCCCGCGCCGAGACCGTGTGCTTGAGCTTCTTCAGCGCCTCCCTCGTCACCCACGATGTGTTCCCCGGTAGAAACTGGGTCTCCAACTCACGCCTCAAATCAGCCCAGACCTACTTTCAGTTACCTTCATTCCTTATTTTCAAAAATACCCCAATAAGTTAGATATTTCCTAGTCACATAATTAAATACACGAAATGTTGGAAGTCATTGAAGCACAAAATTTTATTGCAAAAAATTCGTATTATTGTTGGGTTACCCGGTGTCTCCCGGAGACGCCACGTCCTCGGGAACGGTGCGGAACAAAAATTTCCGGCTTTCACCATTGCCCTCGTAGCTCGGATGAGAATAGTAACACATACACATGCAATAGGGCGGGTCAAACCCGTAGAGAATTACCAGTTGACGCGAGTGGCAGCTCATCGTCCTTTTTTTCAAGACTTCGTCAATGGTGGTGGATGGCACTAGATCGTCACGCCGACCTCGCAGTGTACCACGGAATCAGTTTTATGAAGATGGCTAGAGAGAACTGAGCCGTCGCGTGGGAGAAACGTGTGTGCGTTCAGTGTGTGTTTTGTGCATTTGGTTGATTTCGAAAATCACCTCTTTTTTCTCTACCTTTGGAGCACGAAATTCTTAGCCTATTTAAAGGCTTGGATTTCGATATCTTAGTCCTCAAAGTGTGAGAGATTTTTGCCCAATCTTACTCTCTTTTGAATTCCAAATCCAAACTTAAGGAAACTTACTATTATTAGAAAACTAACTTAAATACCAAGTCAAACTAAATATATTTAAATTTGGTATGGAATTCGAAATTTAATCCTAAATTAATTTTGAAATTTAAATACATAATATTCCAAATATTTTATTCCATATTTATTTATATCAAATATGCAAATTCCAAAAATACCCTCAAAGGCATACATCGAAATTAGCTTAAGGTGAAATCCAATTTTATCCTCAAGCCTATTAAGTAAGCACTTGGCCAAACCCAAGTCTTAAAGTTAGTTTCATAAGAAGTCCAACTTCGATCCAATAAATGGCCCGAGGCCCATAAAGGCGTGGACCAACGGCCCAAGGCTCGTTAAGGCCCAAAACACTTTCTCTCCTTATCAGTACACGTTGATGATCCTTTTTAAGCCCGACTCTCTAGGTTCGAATCAATCTGCAAGGGAGGAATCTAAGAGTCCGGTAGTTACTTAGCCAATCCCGCAGTACCGGACCGTAACTCGATTCGAGTGCGAATTTCGACCTAATCTTTATCCCAGAACCTCACTATAGATAACAGTGCTACGTATAAACCCTTCAGCTGTGTCTCAATCAAGTGAGAGCCATGGTCTATGTCAAACCCCTAAACTCGATTAACGGAGACGAGGCAAATTACCAAAGTACCCTCCATGTCTCACATGAGTTTGTTCAATACCTTGGCCAAGGATTTCGTAATTTCCCGTCGCCGTCCTCATAGGACACTTATCTCGATTACTTGCGAGACTGTGAATCCATACTCGACGGTCTAAGCCCGACAATCACAAATCGTCGTCAAGACCGCATCTGGCCCGCTGACCCATGCAACAGCAAATCGAGTCGAGGGGAACCAGTGATTGTGGACACTTCGAAGTCAACTCCGTCAAAGCCCCTTTCGGTCTAAGGTTCACGTAGACTACTACGGCGTTGTCGTCGGTCATTGACATTCCTTGAGTAATAAGCCATGTTCGACCGTACGACCCGTGATTCAGTGTCCATGAAACGAGTCGATCCCTTGATTGGATTCGTATCACAAGTCATGACCTCCGCTTCCAAGCGAGATATCGGCACATGATAGGTCATCGACAAATAAGTCGTGATCGGTTATCCAACACCCAACTGGAGCCTCAGGCTTACGGACTTTTAATGTTCGAGGTTAAGAGTCCACTGGTGCCTTCCTCTCTCGTACCCATCGAGAACAGTACTCAACTCGACACATTTGGATTTGTTCATTTATTGCTTTGTCGGATGCTAAGTAAAGAACTCTTATATCCAATAAAAGAACAATGCCTTTCATTAAACACACGAAAATATCTTATTACACAAAAGGTCGAATGATAAATAATCTAGTGCCCTATACAATCTAATCCTCGTATAGCATTCGAGGGCATATTCCTAACAATCTCCCACTAGCACTCAATGCCATGCACTGTAGTATCCAATACCATCTTTTCGAGATGTCTAGCAGCACTGCCTGTGATAGGGGCTTGGTGAACGGGCCGGCCACGTTATCCGCGGTCGCAGTCTTCTGTACGGCTATGTAGCCATTCTCAATGAATCCACGTAACAGGTGGTACTTTCTTTCTATATGTTTGGACCTGCTGTGAGATCTTGGTTCTTTCGCCTGAGCAATAGTGCCAGTATTGTCACACCACAATAACAATGGCCTATCTGCTACAGAAACGACACCAAGTTCTTCGAAGAACTTTCTCATCCAAACATCTTCCTTAGCTGCCTCTGAGGCCGCTATATACTTTGCTTCGCAGGTGGAATCTGCAGTAGTGCTCTGTTTGGAACTTGTTCAAGACACTGCTCCACCGTTGAGCGTAAAGACGAATCCTGAAGTGGATTTTCGATCGTCCACGTCAGACTGGAAATCCGAATCCGTATACCCTTCCACTTCCAATTCTCCATTATCATAGACTAGCATCATATACTTAGTCCGCCGGAGGTACTTGAGGATAGTATTGACTGGTCCAATGTTCCTTACCAGGGTCAGCCTGAAACCGACTGACTATGCTCACAGCGTACGCCAAGTCAGGTCGCGTGCAAAGCATCGCGTACATCAAGCTACCCACTGCGGATGCATAGGGATTCCATTCATCTCTTTCCGCTCCAACTCACTTTGAGGGCTCATAGCCTTAGAAAGGTGAATCTCATGTCGCATAAGCAGGAACCCTTTTTTAGAGTTGTCCATATTATATCGCTTCAGGACCTTCTCTAAGTAAAGGACCTGGGAGAGTCCTAACATACTATTCGCTCGAAGGCGAATACCCAAGATGTAGGTAGCTTCTCTCAAGTCTTTCATGGAGAATTCGGTCAAATGCCACGCTTTCACTATTGAGAGCATTCCAATATCATTTCCTAGCAAAAGGATGTCGTCCACGTACAATACGAGGAAAGATATTTTGCTCCCACTGCTTTTCTTCTAGGCGCATGGGTCGTCTTCGTTCTTCAAGAATATGTGGCCCTTGACCACTTCATCGAATCGAATATTCCACTTTCTGGATGCTTGTTTGAGTCCATAAATGGACTTGTTCAATTTGCACACCTTATGAGCATCTCCTTGCGATGTAAAACCCTTGGGCTGCTCCATATATATTTCCTCCCCGAGGTATCCATTTAGAAACGCAGTTTCCACATCCATCTGCCAGATCCATAGTCATAGTGTGCAGCTATCGCAAGCAATGTTCGAATGGACTTCATCATAGCGACAGGCGAAAGGTCTCCTCATAGTCAATGCCCTCTATTTGGCTGTACCCTTTCGCCACAAGCCTAGCTTTGTATGTGTCAACCAATCCGTCAGATCTAATCTTTCTCTTGTAGATCCATTTACACCCAATGGGTCTAAAACCATCTGGGAGGTCTACTAGAGTCCAGACTTGGTTTCCGTGCATAGAATTCATTTCGGCTTGCATAGCTATAAGCCATTTCTCCAAACTCTTTTTATTGCTTTCTAATTGTGTAGTTTGCCCAAGGGGCTTATGAATATTGTTTCTATTTCCATTTTGAACGGAAAAGGTTACGAGTTCCGTTTTAGTAAGAATATATGCAATATTTATTTTGGAAATAATTGCGTCGGAAGTGCAAGTTTACTGAATGGATTGTATTATCTAAATGTCGAAGATAAACCAAAAACTTTGAATACAATCAACAACAAACGAAAATTGGAGTCGAACTCGGTCACGCTGGAGAACAGAAGATTCTCTAGTTGGAGAAAACCGGCGTTATATAGCCCCTTGGGTCTGATCTCTATCCGACTTGCGAATCTTGAATCTTAGAAAGATGACCGAGTCGCCCTTCACATGGACTTTCACGAGAGCCACAGAATTCTCAGTTTGATCCACGCGGGTGTTTGCGGACCGTTCCGGGTAGCGACTCGCGATAATTTCAATTATTTCGCTACCTTCACTGACGATCTCTCTCGCTTCGGCAAGGTGTATCTCATGAAGCACAAGTCTGATACTTTTGAATGGTTCAAAGAGTCCAAGACTTTGGTGGAAAATCATACGGAAAGAGCATTAAAGTCGTTCGATCAGATCGAGGCGGCGAGTACATGAGCCTCGAGTTTGACGAATTCCTGAAAGAGAAAGGGATCATTTCACAGATGACACCGCCCGAAACACCGCAGTTGAACGGTGTCCGAACGTAGAAATTGAACTCTGTTGGATAAGGTTCGATCTATGCTGAGCTATACAGACCTGCCCATATCGTTATGGGGTCATGCCCCGTTGACAACGGCACACATTCTCAATAGATGTCCTACAATGTCTGTCGATCGTATTCCGTATCAGATATGGACATGATGAAAATCGAGACTGAATCACATTAGAATCTGGGGTTGCCCCACATTCATGAAAAAGCTCAAGATAGATAAACTGGAATTGAAGGCTGTGAAAGGACGTTTTTCGGGTATCCTGAAGATTCCATGGGATACCAGTTTTACATCCACGCCTATCAAATAATTGTTGTAGCCCTTCAGGCTCACTTTCTCGAAGAAGAGTTCGTTCGAAAAGGTGGAGCGGGTCGCGAAGTGACTCTTGTAGAGTCGTCAGAAGGGCTTTCATGGACTCCAGTATCGGATGACACCGTAGAGCAGTCCGAGACGTAACCTGAGTTGCGCAGGTCGGTAGAGTATCTCGGCAGCCAGTGAGATATGGGATGGTCCACATCGAGCACGAGGTTGCTGCTATGGAAGGGAACGTCGGAGGCGATCCCACTACCTATTATTATCAGGCAATCAGGGATAAAGATTCTTAGAAATGGCTTATAGCTATGTGTGGCGACTAGAGCTGTCAATGGGCCGGGCCGGGGTGGACTGGCCCGCCACGAGGTGGGCCTTCAAAACTGAAGCCCAGCCCGCCCCGCCAGCGGGCCGCAGGCCTGGCAGGCCAGGCCCGCCCGCCATGAATTTTTTTTCGGTGTAATGCCCCATATATATAACGTGAAAAGGTATGTACATAGTGAGCAGGAGACGAGCTCCGCAATCAGCCAGTAACAGACTACTGGGCACAAGCAAGAACTCTAACTACATGAGTCTATCAAGCGCATACAGACACACTTGCCCACATCGGCAAGTCCTCGTCGCGTACAAGCGACATATCACCATGCACACTCTATCCCATGACCCTTCCCCATGAGTTCGTGCGTGCACATGAGTATGCATATGCGAATAAATGCAATTTATGCTAATCACATGAAGGCGTTACGATCAGTCCACGTAATCATGAAATCACGCAGGCACATAGTCACACAAAACATATAACACGCAAGTTATGTGTTGTAGTTGGATTTCTACTTACCTGGCGTCCGTAGATTTCCTTTTTTTTTTTTTGGAAGTGTTCACTAAACGAAAGAAACAGGAGTACAAGGACAGCGTACATGATAACGCTCATGACGCAACAAGCGGTAACGGACTACCGACCAGACAGCACAACAAAACCAAAAACAGCCCAGACACCAACCAGGTCCCTACAAGACCAAGCCAACAAGAGAAACACCAACACATGGTAACAAAGGCAAGGAGGTGTCACAATCCAATAACAATCAACAGGATCCTGGCACCAGTTGTAGTGCCAGCAGGGCAGTCGGTTGAAGTGCGATCAAAGTGCCAGAGCACAGCGGAAGACAACTTCGGTGCGGAAGTTATCGAATGGAGGGGAGGCATCGCAGCAATTGCGTCCGCAAATCTGGTCGGGGGGGGGGGGGGGGGGGGGGCGTAGACGCCAACTCCTGTTTCTTTCAGCCAGGGGGGCCAACCAGCAAATGAAACCCGCCAGCGACTCATTGGGATCGGAATATTTTCTGATTAAATGGTGCGAAAATATTTTTCCTCAAAAGGCGATAGTTTGTTTTTTTTATAACTTAAAACGTTTTTAATCTAGGGGGTTCAATTCGCGATTTGTATGGAGTTCGCGAAAGCCATGAATTCGCCAAGTTCGTGTTTTGCGAACTCCTTTCTTACCCGCTTCGCGAATCCCCTAAGAGCTTTTAAGTTGTTTCGTGGTTTGAATGGAGTTCGCGAACCTCCATCGATTCGCAAAACTCATCCCATGTTGTGAAACTCATCGGGTTCGCCAAACATCCCCTAGTTCGCGAAGTGTACCTCTCAATTTAGGATTCGCGAACTTTTCATTTCGCGAACCCTAATCCGCAAAGTTTCCTAGTTCGCGAATTCTACATGGCCGAAGCTAAGTTTTCAACTTCTCTTAATTCGCCAAACTTACCTCAATTCGCGAAACATCTCAGCGTTCATTCCACGAATCCGCATATGCGAATCCTTAGAGTTCGCAATTCTCTTTTCACCTAGGGTTCGTGAATTTTTATCTCTTCTAGAGTTCGCGAACTCATGCATGTGAAGCTTTAGAGTTCGCAATCCTCCTTTTACCAAGGATTCGCAAACCATGATTCGCGAAACCCTTATTTCACGACCCCAATTCGCAAAGTCTCTAGGTTCGCCAACTTCGATCAATTCGCGACTTTTATGGAGTTTGCGAACCTCATCATGCCTAGGGTTCGCGAACTAGAGTTCGCGAAGTTTACACTTCACCACTCCATTCCGACCAAAAACACTTTTTGACTCGCAAACCTAAAATACTTCGATCTAACGATCCCCTTTTTTCAAGAACTCATTGAATACCCTAAAAACTTCAAGAACCTTAAGCATCGAACTTAATAACACGTCTTACACATATTTTCGTACTCTAACATCCTAAACAAGTTAATATATAAGATTAATGGTACAACGTTAAGGTGCGAAGATATACATTTGATAATTATATCCGCACAATCCTAGCCTAAGATATTCCCAGTTCTTATAATTCTTAGGGTATGTTTTTGCTTGGAATAAAATATAAAGCCATGGTAAGAACTCATACTTACTTCCAAGCTTTTCTTGATTTATTTCGGTTTCTCACCTTCGATTTTTCTTGCTAAGTGAGTTTTGAGAGTTTAATAGATTTTAGGTAGATATTTTAACAAAGGTATGGTGATGGGATTTGTCCCAACGTGAACTCCCCCCATTTTAAGGGACTTGTCTCACATATAATTTCTCATGGATTGGGCCACATGTTTAAATTTAGCCCAATTTTAACTATGGTCCAATTCCAATTATAAATTTTATTAATTCCTCCATTTTCCTTGCTCTATTTTCGAAAGTCCCTAATTAAATTCGAAGTCTTACAGTGCAAATTAAATGCACCGAATTTACCAAATAATCAAGCGCACATTTTATCATGCAGATTTCACATAATTCACACGAGCACGAAATAATTTCACGAAATGCGCATAATCACACTCATCATTTACGCAAATTTATTGGCCTTACTATTCACGAGGACCCAGGTGCTACATCCCCCCCTTAAAGAGGATTTCGCCCCCGAAATCAGCCCGTTTGTAACAATTCAGGATAGCGAATCCTCATATCATCCTCACGTTCCCAGGTGGCTTCCTCTATTGACTGATTCCGCCACAGAACTTTTACCAAAGGAATTTCCTTATTCCTAAGTCGTTTCGTTTCATGCATCAGTATCTCTACTGGTACTTCCTCGTAACTCAAATCTGGTTTCAGCTGTTGGTGCAGCGATTCATTTATCAGTACATGGCTGGGGTCACCGATGTATTTTCGCAAAGTCGATACATGGAACACATCGTGTACCTGCGACAACGATGCTGGTAGTTCCAGTTGGTACGCTACTTCGCCAACTCTTTCATTTTCTTGAAGGGACCAATGTACCTTGGGCTTAGTTTTCCCTTCTTTCCAAACCTCTTAACGCCTTTCATTGGCGACACTTTCACGAAAACCCAATCATCAATTTCGAATTCTAGCGATCGGCGTCTCCGATCCGCATAGCTCTTTTGTCTGCTCTGTGTTGTCTGCATCCTTTCTCGTATCTTTGCGATGATTTCTGTCATTTCTTGCACTAAATCTGGGCCCAATATTGCCCATTCACCGACTTCATCCCAATGTACTGGGGATCTGCACTTTCGTCCGTATAAGGCTTCGTAAGGGGCCATTCCAATCGTGGCTTGATAACTATTGTTGTACGAGAATTCCACGAGTGGAAGGTACTTGCTCCAGTTGCCTTTGAAGTCAAGCACAGAGGCTCATAACATATCTTCTAGGGTCTGGATCATCCGCTCGGATTGGCCGTCTGTTTGGGGATGGTAAGCCGTGTGAATGACAACTTTGTCCCCATCGCCTTCTGTAAACTCGTCCAAAACTTAGATAAAAATCTGGAATCACGATCTGATACTACCGACAGTGGTACTCCATGGAGTCGTAGTATCTCTTGGATGTATAGTTCCGCGTATCGCTCCATGGTGAACGTAGTGCTTATTGGCAGAAAATGAGCACATTTCGTAAGTCGATCTACAATCACCCAAATTGCGTCGTACCCTTTCACGTTCTTCGGCAATACGCTTACAAAATCCATCGTTATGTTGTCCAATTTCCACTCTGGGGTTGGTAAAGGCTGCAGCGTTCCCACTGGCCGTTGGTGTTCTGCCTTAATTCGTTGACAAGTGAGACATTGACTGACGAATTCGGCTACGTTTTTCTTCATTCCTGGCCACCAGTAGTGCACTCGTAGGTCTCTATACAGCTTCGTGGCTCCAGGATGCACTGAGTATGGTGTAGTATGTGCTTCCGCCATTATAGTTCTTCAGAGTCCTGCATCGTCCGGTACATATAATCTGCTCTTGTAGTACAAGCTCCCGTCGTCTCGGAATACATAGTCTACTGCCGGCTGCTCTGTCTGGGTTCCCTTGATCTTGACATAGAACTCGTCATTTTCCTGAGCCTTCTTGATTTGTTCTAACAATGTCGGTTGAAGGGTCAAAGCTGCTAACTTCACCTCGACCTCGCCTAATGGTACGATCTCCACTTCGAGTCGTTGGAGTTCAGTGCTTACTGTCTTTCGACTTAAGGCATCTGCTACCACATTTGCCTTCCCTGGGTGGTAGTTGATTACACAATCGTAGTCCTTCACCAATTCCAGACACCTTCCCTGTCTCATGTTTAGCTCCTTTTGGGTGAAGAAGTACTTTAAACTTTTGTGGTCGATGTAGATTTCACATCTTTCACCATATAGATAATGCCTCCAAATCTTGAGGGCAAAGACCACAGCGGCTAGTTCCAAGTCGTGTGTAGGGTAGTTCCTTTCGTACTCCTTCAACTGCCGTGAGGCATAGGCCACCACATTTCCGTTTTGCATCAGTACGCATCCGAGCCCATTTTTCGAGGCGTCGCTGTAAACGGAGAATCCTCCTGTTCCTGTGGGTATCGTCAACACTGGGGCGGTAGTAAGCTGCTTCTTCAGTTCTTGGAAGCTCCGTTCACATTCTTCGCTCCATTGAAAAGGAGTATTCTTTCGGCTCAACTTTGTCAATGTTGAGGCAATTTTCGAAAAATCCTTTATGAATTTCCTATAGTAGCCCGCTAAGCCTAGAAAGCTCCGTACTTCTGTTACATTGGTCGGCTGTGGCCAGTTATTGATTGCCTCTATTTTGATTGGGTCCACTGAGATTCCCGCTCCAGAGACAATGTGTCCCAAGAATGCTATCTGATCCAGTCAAAACTCACACTTTTTGAATTTGGTACAGCTGCTTCTCCCGCAGTGTCTCAAGCACTATCTTCAGGTGCTCCTCATGTTCATCCTTCGTCCTTGAATAGATAAGAATATCGTCTATGAACACGATTACGAACTTGTCCAGATAGGACTGGAACACCCTGTTCATCAAGTCCATGAAGACCGCCGGCGCGTTAGTCAGTCCGAAGGGCATGACTAGAAATTCAAAGTGCCCGTATCTGGTACTGAATGCCGTTTTCGGAATATCGTCCTTGCAGATTTTCAGTTGATGGTATCCCGACCTCAAATCTATCTTAGAAAACACTGTGGCGCCTTGTAGTTGGTCAAAGAGATCGTCGATCCTGGGCAATGGATACTTATTCTTGACCGTTAACTTGTTCAGCTCCCTGTAATCTATGCACAGCCTCATTGAGCCGTCCTTCTTTCGCACGAATAGAACTGGCGCACCCCAGGGAGACAAACTGGTCTGAATAAACCCTTTCTGTAGGAGTTCGTCTATCTGTTCCTTCAGCTCCTTCAATTCGGTCGGTGCTAACCGGTATGGAGTCTTGGACACTGGTGCAGCTCTCGGCACCAGGTCGATTGTAAACTCGATTTCTCTGTCTGGGGGTAGTCCCGGCAAGTCTTCCGGAAATACGTCTGGGAACTCTTTAATTACGGGTACATCTCCAAGTTTCGTAGAGGAATTTTCTTCAGTCTTCAGCGCAAACATTAGGTATGCCTCGCATCCGGCTTTGATTAATCGTTGGGCATTTAACGCCGAAATCTTAGGAACAATTCCTCTTTCGCCCGTCCCCTTGAAAGTGAGAGGTTCTCCCCCTTCCGTGCTGAACGTGACCACCTTACGGTTACAGTTTATCACCGCTCCGTATTGTGAGAGCCAGTCCATCCCGAGGATCACCTCGTAATCATTCATCGGGATGACTATTAAATCTACAAGCAACTCCTTGTCGCCGATTAAGACTGGGCAGTTTTTCACTACTTGACTAGTCCTAATTGGGGTCCCACTTGGAATTGCTACACTATACTCACAACTCACACTATCAGGCGTTATTCCAAGTTTGGTCACATACTTCACAGATGCAAATGAATGGGTCGCCCCGGAGTCTACTAAGATGCACGTGGGAGTTTGGTGGATTAGGAGGGTACCTGTCACCACCGCCGGGTTGTTCTTCGCTTCCTCTGAAGTGATGGTATATACCCGAGCTGGCACCATTTGAGGTCCTGCTTGGCTCCCGGCCTGACTTCCCGAAGCAGCTTCCGGGCACTATCTCACGAAGTGTCCCGGCTTCCCGCATCTGAAACACGCATTGGCCGGCGTGTTGCAATTCCCGAAGTGCCTCTTTCCGTACCTCTGACAGTTGGGAATCGGCACTGCCCCTTGATTCTGATTTGAGTTTGGGGGTCTGTTCACTGTCCCCTGAGGTTGTTGAGGAGGCCTGTTCTGGAATTTATTTTTACCACCTTTAGGCACAAACTGCCGCTTATGATTTACTCCGCTCCATTGTGTTCCTTGCATTTGCACAAATTTGCGCTTGGCCTCTTGTGCCCTCACGATCCAAGCTTCAGCTTGTTCTGCCACCATTGCCCTCTCTGCTACCTGAGCGTAAGTAGCTCCCTGGATTCCCGCCATGCTCACATCTCTATAGAGCTCGGGTTTCAATCCTTCTAGGAACCGTTCAATTTTCAGGCATCCGTGCTGACCATGTGTATCGCGAACCTGGACAGCTGCTCAAACTTTCGTATGTACTCCGCCACGGTCATCGATCCCTGCCTGAGGTTTATAAATTCGTTGAGACGCTGGGCTCTCACCGGGGCCGTTAAGTACTTTCCCCGGAATAGTTCCTTGAACCTGTCCCAGCTCATCGTGGCAGGACTCTCAATCACCGTAATGGTGCCCACCAATGTCCTGCGTTCCCTCTTAACAGAAACACGGCGCAGAGGGCCTCTTTTTTTTTTTTTTTTTTTGAATCGGTCAGTAATATTAAGAACAAATGTGAGAGTACATAGCTGAGAGTACACGCTGAGAGACAAACTACCAAGCTATTCGCCAAATCCTACGTAATGCTACAAGTTGCAACTGATGAGTAGGCTCTAAAGTACATAGACGCATGCTAAGGAGGTGAAGAACATCTTCGATCAGTCGAGCTACCGTTCGTGAACAGCCTTCCTTCCATCTTCGATTGCGCTCCAGCCATAGATGATATACCAAGGACGCCAAGAGATGTCGATAAGCCGCCAAATGGAGGTGACGACCCCGCCACCGTCGGGCAGCCCATTCCAGCCCAATCTGCCAGTCCCTATACGGCCAGCTGAATCGCACTCTGCTCTTGAGCAGACCTAAACAGCCCCGAGAAAAAGGACACTCAAACAGAAGGTGTTGCGTGGTCTCCCGCTCAGATCCCTCGCACAGCTCGCACGCCGTCGAGCCCGCCAACGCTGCTATCCACGGCTTGTCTCTTGTCGCCCACTTATCACGGATCGCCAGCCATAAAATAAAATCGTGCCGTGGAACGCGTAGGCATCCCCCAAGTAGGGCAGCCCATCGCACGCACGGCCGTGATTGTCGCAACGCATGTCGGGCAGAGAGCGTGGTGAATGTGCCATCTGCCGACCCCACCCATCTGATGGTGTCGTCGGAAAGTGGTTGGACAGGGGGCAGCCGTGGTAAAATCTCAATGCACTCCACTGTTGTTGGGGCTGGCCAATTCCAGCCTTCACTGTTGATAACAGCACTAAGCCGGGAGTCACGAGGCAGCCCCATCACCATCGGCCCCCGGGGGAACCTCTCGATTAGTGGTTCAGGGAGCAGCCAAGGGTCGAGCCATAGCAGAATCGACTCGCCATTGCCCACACGAAATTGCAGTAGTCTACGGAGAGTGGGCCGGAGCTTGAGCAGCTTGTTCCATATCCAGGCAGCTTGAGAAGACTGATGTACACTCCATAAAGACTTGGTCCGCAATCGTGTACTCAGAAGCCATTGTACCCAAATGGAGTCCTTGTCTCGCGTGGCTAGCCGCCAGAGTTGTCGAAGCAACATAGCACGATTGTCCACTTCAATTGATCGCAGCCCTAGTCCACCTTCCAGGGGAGGGAGACATACATCAGCCCACGCCACCTTCGCGGATCCCGCCCACAGGAACTTCCGAATTCTCTTCTCAATAGCCCGTATTATCCCTTTGGGCAGGAGGAACACCCCTGCCCAGTAAACCAGAATCGCGAGTAGGACCGACTTTGTCAGTTGCAGCCGTCCCGCATATGATAACGACCTGTTCAGCCATGCACCTAGCCGACGGTCCACGCTCTGAATCAACGGTTGACAGTCCTGGAGAGTAAGCCGCGAGGTAATTAAAGGGACCCCTAAATAGCGTACCGGCAAGCACCCAATGGGAAATCCCATAATCGCCTGAAGTTCTGATGTACGGTGCGCAGCTCGCTTCGAGATGAAGAGCTCACTTTTCTGTAGATTCGCTCGTAAGCCCGACAGCTGCGCAAAGGTTTCCAGTCCCTCCTTGAGTATGCGTACCGACTGGGGGTCCGCATGTGAGAATAGCAAGAGGTCATCCGCAAAAGATAGCATAGCTAGGGCCAGAGGTTCGCAGCGCCAGTGGAAGCGGAAGCCACTCCCCTCGCCTGTCTGCTTCTTTAAAATTCCATGTAAGACCTCCATTGCAAGGGTGAATAGGTAGGGCGATATTGGGTCTCCTTGCCTCAGTCCTCGCCGCCCCTTGAAAAACCCCTCTGGACATCCGTTAATGTTGATGGAGAATCGCGTTGATGTGAGACAAGTTCGGATCCAGCCGATAAACTTCGGGTGAAAATTCATGCCCCGCAAGACAGCAAGTATGAATTCCCATTCCACATGATCATACGCTTTGGCGAGATCCACCTTGAATGTTGCCCGGCCCGGAAGATGTGCCACATTGTATCCATGACATAGTTCTTGCGCCAATAGTATGTTGTCAGCTATGCTTCTACCCGGAATGAATGCATTTTGAGTGGAATGCACCAGTTGGGCTAGCCGTCTCTTAAGTCGATTTGTGAGCACCTTCGAGATGACCTTGTATAGGACATTACAGCAAGCAATTGGTCGAAAAGCCGCAGCCCGTCGAGCATCCGGTCCCTTCGGAATGAGGGTAATGATGGTACTATTGAGCTCCTTCAGTAGATAACCCGTACGAAAGAAGTCCTGTATCGCAGCTGTAACGTCTAGCCCGATAATATGCCATGCTGCCTTAAAGAAGGCCGAAGTGTACCCGTCGGGTCCTGGGGCTTTGTCATCCTTGATAGAGAACAGTGCCTCCCTGATTTCAGCCTGGGTGACAGGTGCGACCATGGTCTGTGCCTCATCTGCCGTTAGACCCGACGATAGGAACTCGCCCACCTTGTCCAATTCGCTGGGCTGAGGGCGGCATGTTTGTCCCAATAGGTCCGTGTAAAAGCGCAGGAGCTCTGATGATACACGCTCTTCGCCCTCCAGGCTCGCCCCTTGGTCATCCTCTAAGTAGAAGATCCGATTGGCAGCTTTCCGTATCGCTATCTTCTTGAAGAAAAAGGCAGTGCATTGGTCCCCTTCTTTTAACCACGTCAATTTTGCCCGCTGACGGTACGATAAGTGCTCCATTTCCACTGCTTTTGCGTACAGCCATCGGCATTCCATTTCCAGCAGCTGGAATCGTATGTCTCGTGGGTATATGGTGGTAAATTCCTGTGCCACGTCGAGAAAACCCTTCGCATCTACCACTGTGGCCGATATGTTGCTGATCGACACGTAGTGAGTGATGAAAGTGCGACAAGTGATAAAATAAAACGTAAACCTAATTACTATCACCAACGTGCGATAGGCAGTGAACCCATCGTTTGTAGTGCAGTAAAGTGAGTAAACGAGTATCGAACACAAGGAATAAATCAAGTACTAGTAATGACCTAATCGACTCGATATTTAGCCTAAAGAAAATACGCAAATTGTTTGACGACTCAACCTAACAGACCACTCCTAATTCAATCAGAAATTCAAAGGACGCGACTAACTGATACGAGAGTTTCCAGATGATAAAGACGTGCTCGGGATTCGAATCCCGCTAGGTATTTACAGCTAAGACAATAAAATCGCTCCTAAGTGCTTAAGACTAAATCGCAGTAATTTCCTGCCCGCTTGCGAGTTTGCTGTCGCCCTAAACGCTCGCGGGAATCTAAAATTCACGAATTACTAACGCGAGGCTCGAGTATTTGCTTTCGCCCTATACTCGAATCCTATCTTCTATGAACGGCCTAAACGTTATTTAGCTGTCGCCCTAAACGTTTTTCCAAGCAATCACTTTAACACATAGACATATTAAAGCAACGAAACATATTCATAGAACGATAAATAGTCAATAGCACAAAGTCACGATAATATATGTCTTAACTGCGAATTATTCTAGCGTTCATCTAATCCCAAACACAACGGGATTTAGCTACTCATAATAAAGGGAAAAACTACGAAAGAATTGAAAGATAAAGCCGAAGAACTCATGATCTTTCCTACTGATAAATCTGGGGTGATCTTGGGGAAAGATCTTCGTTCTTCGTTAATTCGCCGTGGATTCTTCGTTGATCCGTCTCTTGCACTCTGGGACGGGATTTCCTGTTCTTTTCGCCCTAATTTCGTCTCTGGATGATTGGGAATTGATCTCTGGTGAGTTGTGTCGATTCTGGGTCGAATTTGGGCTTTTTATACTGATTCCCGAGTCGGTCACGGCCTGGGACATGGGCCGTCACGGCCGTGACCATCATCGTCCGCGTCTCGTCACTTTCTGCCCCAGGTCACGGCCAAGTGCATTGGAGGTCACGGCCGTGACCATGATCAGCGCACCTCTCTGCCTCGCGTCACGGCCAGACGCGTTAAGCGTCACGGCCGTGACCATCACCAGCGTTCTTATCTGTCGCGTACTGTCCCTCGTCACGGCCGTGACGCGTATTGCGTCTGGCCGTGACCGAGGGCAGTGTTGCCCATTTCGCTCCGTTTTGCCTCGTTTTCGCTCGTTTTCGTCCGAAACTCGTCCTAAGCTCCTTCAACAATCAAACAAGTGTAAATATATCGAATAAATGCGTAATTTAATTGCTAACGCTCTATTATACCCTGAATAAATATTACGATAAACGCATTGAAATGCGTTTATCAAATCTCCCCACACTTAAGCATTTGCTTGTCCTCAAGTAAATTAAAAATCAGGTATGGCATCAAACTAGGATAACGGCACGATTGTTCGCAATTTATCATCGAAGCTAGAAAGCACAAAAGGAATCAAGCAAACAATCACGGACATTACACAAATGACTTGCACCCGTCGACCTGAATTTCCTTCGCACTGCTAATCGAGACTCATACCTCACAAGGATTCACTCAATTCACTCAAGTGTATAGGCTAGTATATGGTGAGTCGCTCAATTCGTGCACTAGACCAACCCCTACCATAAACTTGCAAGTTAATCGCATTTCTACTATTCAACGGACAAGTATAAATCTGAGGGTCTTTTTGGGGCAATGGTCGAATAATCATGAAATGGCAAGTATAAGTAATGAACGCGTAATCTTAGAGCTAGGACACGCGATCGAAAATTTTCAAGGAACACAGCATGATCAAACAGACAGTCACAGCCCAACATAAGACTCGATGTTCTCGCTCCGAAATCCTAGACTTTTCTGCTCGACCCTCTCAACTCAGTCCCCTTTCATTTTCTGCCCTTTCACCTTAGTCACGTTCTACTTTTATGCACTGCCCTTATTCCCTAAAACATCAAGGTTCGGCTTTTGTCGCAAAGAATACATCGTCACAGCGAATGCCGTGTACCTAGGGATACTTATTACCGAAACCTATATCTTGCCAAAGGGTTATAGGCAGGCTTATGCAAGAGATCGGGTCATTTCAGAAAACGGTCAAGTAAGGGACGAGTCATTTCATGAATAGCAGAGAAGAACATCAAATCATACATTGAAACAGTAACTCTCACGTTCGACTTCTGCTCTATTCTAATCAACTCAGGCTCATAAAATTTACGGGGCTTCTTCGGGTCAGTGGCTTCTATAACATATGAGGTAAGCAACGAATAGGCTCAAGCTCAACGGGGCTAACTAATGGGGTTCGTCATGGTTAAGAAAATTTTGGCCCTGGACTTGAATCCTAATGCCCTCGTCGTTTTCACGCTCGCACACCAAAACAGTTTCAACACGCATCAGACAGGCAAGTTCTAGAGAGATATAGACTAGGCACGTCACACAACTAAGAAAAAATGAGCGTAAGCTCGTCAGGCTCAAACTCTCTCACGAAATAGGGTCATGTGTACGGATCTCTGAAAACAGTGCCATATCTATTCAGGCAGATAAGATTCAATCAGTCATGCATGTCCTAATTGCTCACACAATTTCATAGAATGCAGACCAACTCGAAATAAGCGCAAACAATCATGCCTGATTCAGTAATTCATGCCTTTCCAACGGACTCAACGACTCACAGACACGTCATAAAAATTTAAATTCCCCTCCCCACACTTAAGTCAGACGTTGTCCTCAACGTAAAAATAAAAGGAAGGGGAAAAGAGGTGAAAAGAAGCGTGACTCCCCTGACGAATAAGGGACGTGCTCGTGAGGTAGTCGGTTTAGCGCGGGGCGGTCGTGTTGTTATCCGTTAGGCGTTGTAAGCCGTTATGCGTTTCCATGCGCTAGCTAGAGAGATAAATAGGCATAAAATAGAGTAGTCATAGATTAACTATAAACATAGTTATAAGCGTAGAGGTGGAAATAAATTCATAACACACGCGACTACTCAAACACGAAATGTCAATAAGGAGTAAAAGAAGAAATCCCTAAGGCGGCGGTGGCGGCGGCGGTGAGCGTTGCCTCGGGCGAAGGAGGTCTATCGAGCGCCTGGACAGCTCGAGCGCCTGGTCCATGGCTCGCAGTGCCTCGTTGTAGCGGTCCAGCTCCTCCCTGTACTGGCGGTGGGCTTCCTCGTTCCTTCGCTCGTACTCCTCCTGTCGGCGCCGAGTCTCTTGCACGTCCTGTCGCAGCGCTTCGAGATCCGCTGCCGACGCGTAGGGAGCGACGCCGGATGACTCGCCGTGGTGGTACCCGGAGGAGTAAGAGGGCCCTGTAGCTGTCGTGTCTGTCTCCATTGGGTGGGGGCCCTCGAGGTAGAGCTGGTCATCAGGGACGGCTCCTTGGTCGGTCTGGCCGCGATACATCTCGTGCCAGGTGTACACCTTGTTGGTGCGAGTCCAGGTAGGCGCCTTCACCAGCATCTTCATCCTCACCAGCGCCTCCTCGTTCAGTGGGTGACGCCCTCCGACTATCTCCATTTCGGGCGCATTCGCTGGCCAGTAGCGTAAGCCCTTGATTACCTTGGTGATGAGTGGGCCGACGGCGATCTTGCCGTGGCGTCGTGCTTCCGCCTGAGCACTGAAAGCGTGGGCCACCGCCATTCCTAAATTAATCCGTTCGCCGCGGTGCAGATGGGTCAGGATGTACAGATCGCGGAGGGTGACTGCTCCGTGTGAGTCACCCCTTGGGGTAAGCGAGGTCGTCAGGAGGCGATGGATATATCGCAGGCCGGGGCTCTTCATCACGGATGCCTTCGACGTCTTCGCGCTGTATTCCGGCTCGCCAGGTCGAGCGATTTCCTCCCAGCACCCCCGTTGTCCTTCTGGTGTCTGGAAGAATGTCGCGAAGTGCTGGTGTGGGGGCTCGGGGACTCCAAGTGCATTGCACAGACGTTCGGCTCTTATGACCTGCTCCTCGTTGAACGCCCGGAACCGGATTACCTGGTTGCCGGATTCGTCGTAGGAGAACGTGGCGAGGAACTCCAGGGTGAGTTCCTTGTACGCCGGTTCGTCGATCGCCAGGAAAGTGTTCCAACCACTGGTTGATAGGTAATGGGCGACCTGCTGGTCGATGTGGTACTTCGCCAGTGTCTCGTGATCGATCTGGTCCATGGCGATGAACTCCATGCTCTTCAGCTTGTTGTAGCGTGCCGCCTGGGCCTCGTCAGTGAACTGGCCCATGGCTTCCAGCATTGTCGTCGGGGGCCCGCGGCGACTCGAGCGAGATGACGAGGCCGAGGCGGGGTCACGTGAGGTCGAGGCACGGCTTTTACCCATAGTACCTGAAATAAACGATGTGAGCTAAAAAAAATAATTGTATGATAACAGCTCGACTCGACCAAAATAGCGACGACGTAGTAATTCGCGTATGCAAACACATGAAAGGCTCAAATTGGCATTTTATCGAGCATGTGGCAGGCAAGTTTGGGAAGCATATCAAGTCGAAGATTAATGCACTGAAACGACGAACTAGGCATACCCAACGTTTCATTAGTAAGTAGTCATCTTAAGTTAGCAAGAACAACGACCAATTAGACCCAATTACGGAAATCCCCTAAGTAACGAAAACTAGGGTTTGTCGTAGGATTTCGAAATTCAATCAACGTAATTAAGCATACCCAAGGTGTCATTGTCATGGATATCATCCTAACATAGCACGAAAAACATGAAATTGAGTTCAATTTTGAAAAGCCCCAAATTCGAAATTAGGGTTCTTCGTAGAAATTTCGAATTTTAACCTCAAATTCACGTAATTAAGCGAATCTGTAGCAACTATGGCACATAGTGAACGAATTATAGTAAATAGCATCCATGAATTAGCAATTACGAGCATAGTTACCAAAGTTTGGAATAAAAAGGGCGAAAATCATACCTTGTGCTCTTAATCGAATTAAATGGGGTTGAGGGTTTACTTGTTGATGTCGCCGGAGTTTGGGGACGCGGCGGCGGTCGGCGGCGGTGGAAGGGAAGTGGGGAAACGAAAGGGGAGGAAGAGAGGAAGAAATGGGGGAGAAAGGGAAGAAATAGAGAAAAAGTCGGATTTTTAGTATTAAATCCGTGAGGGTCACGGCCGTGACCTTCAAAGGTCTTGGCCGTGACCCGAGGCAGTGTGAGCCTCTGCCACACGTCACGGCCGTGACTCATATGTCACGAGCCGTGACCAAATCGGGGTAATTTTTTTTTTTTTTTTTAATTAATTTAATTTTTTTTTTTTTTTTTATAGGCCGTCACGGCCGTGACGCCTTATGGCGTTGGCCGTGACGATGGGCAGTAGATGCCGCTGGGCTGTGTCACGGCCGTGACTGCTTAAGCAGTTGGCCGTGACCTGAGGCAGAGAGTTCCTCGCGGGCCCGTCACGGCCGTGACTGCTTGAGCAGTGGGCCGTGACACTAATATATATACATTTTTTTTTTTTATATACGGGTCACGGCCGTGACGGTTAAGCCGTTGGCCGTGACGCCAGGCAGTGAATGCCTAATCGTGTCTGGGCGAGGTCACGGCCGTGATGGCTTAAGCCTCTGGCCGTGACACCAGGCAGTGTGCATAGATATGCACGTCACGGCCGTGACTGCTTAAGCAGTTGGCCGTGACCGCCTTTTTTTTTTTTTTTTTTAACTAACTTAAGACATAAATAAAAATACCTGGGTTGCCTCCCAATGAGCGCTTACTTTACCGTCTTTAGCCGGACGTTCCGTTGATCGCTCAATTTTTGAAGTCCAAGTACAGTACTTCCTTCTCGGTCCCGTCTTCCTCGCCTGCGAGATAATGCTTCAACCTATGGCCGTTCACCTTAAAAGTACCCTACTCCATTCCTGAAATCTCAACAGTACCATAAGGGAAAACTCGGGTAACAGTGAACGGTCCTGACCAGCGTGATCTAAGCTTGCCAGAAAAAAGCCTAAGTCGAGAGTTAAAAAGAAGGACTTGGTCCCCTTCCTGAAACTCTCGCCTTTGCCTAATCTTTTTATCATGATAGGCTTTGGAGCGTTCCTTATACATGCGGGCGTTATCGTAGGCCGATAAACGCCACTCGTCTAATTCGTTGATTTGGAGTTGCCGCTTTCCGCCGGCGTTCCCCAAATCAAGATCCAAGGACTTAATGGCCCAATATGCCTTATGCTCTATTTCCACGGGAAGATGGCATGCTTTTCCATAGACTAATCTATATGGTGTAGTGCCTATGGGAGTCTTATATGCAGTTCTATATGCCCAAAGTGCATCATTTAACTTATTTGCCCATTCCCTACGGTTCCCCTCTATGGTTTTCTCTAGAATACGTTTTAACTCGCGATTTACTACTTCGACTTGACCACTAGCTTGGGGATGGTACGGGGTGGATAGGCTATGCTTAACACCGTAACGTTCTAACGTGCGTGCAAACTGGGTGTTACAAAAGTGAGTGCCTCTATCACTTATGATGCATCTAGGTGCCCCAAAACGTGAAAACAATGCTCGCAAAAATCTAACGACTACCCTAGCATCATTCGTGGGTAAGGCTTGCGCCTCGGCCCACTTAGAAACATAATCGACAGCGACTAGGATGTACTTATTGTTGTACGAGCTAGGAAATGGGCCCATGAAATCAATACCCCATACATCGAAAATTTTGCAAACTAAGATGAAGTTCTGGGGCATTTCGTCGCGTTTAGAAATATTACCTGCGCGCTGACACTGATCACAAGTGTCAACGTACCTTTGCGCGTCCTTGAAGATCGTGTAGAATCCGCTCTCCAACACCTTCTGAGCGGTACGATTTGCTGCATAATGCCCTCCGGTCGGTCCATTGTGGCAATGTCTAAGGATCTGCGTCGATTCCGGGGCAGCCACGCATCGCCGTATTACCTGGTCTGCACACCGCCTGAAAAGATACGGGTCTTCCCAAAAGTAGTACCTCAAGTCAGAAAAGAATTTCTTCTTTTGCTGACTCGTGTATTCCTTTGGTAGGACCCTCGCGACAAGGTAGTTAGCGTAATCTGCAAACCAAGGGGCGTCGTTACTTACTACGTGTATCGCGTAGAGGTGCTCGTCTGGGAACCGATCGTGTATTGCCCTCTCGTTCTTATTGTATATCTCGGACTCCTCTAGTCGGGAGAGGTGATCTGCCGCTAGGTTCTCCGCACCCTTCTTGTCGCGGATCTCTATATCGAACTCTTGCAGTAGCAGGATCCACCGAATTAGTCTTGGCTTGGCGTCGGGCTTTGCTAACAAGTACTTGAGAGCAGAGTGGTCAGTAAAAACAATAACTTTAGACAGGATTAAATATGACCTGAACTTGTCGAAAGCAAACACGACGGCCAACAGCTCCTTCTCGGTGGTCGTGTAATTGGCCTGGGCTGCGTCTAACGTCTTACTCGCGTAATAGATCGGCCTGAAGTGGTTGTCCTTACGCTGCCCTAGCACGGCCCCAACTGCATAGTCACTAGCATCGCACATTAGTTCAAAGGGCAGCCCCCAGTCGGGGGCAACCATAATAGGTGCTGCGATAAGTCTCTCCTTAAGTAAATTGAAAGCATGCAGGCATTCGTCATTGAAATCAAACGGGGCATCTTTCTCTAACAATCTAGACATAGGACGTGCGATTTTTGAAAAGTCTTTGATAAATCTACGATAAAATCCCGCATGTCCTAGAAAACTTCTAATCGACTTCACGTTCGATGGAACAGGCAATTTTTCTATCGTCTCTAACTTAGCTCGGTCCACTTCGATTCCTTTAGAAGAAATCTTATGACCGAGAACTATACCCTCTCGAACCATGAAATGGCACTTTTCCCAATTAAGTGCCAGATTTGTTTCCTCGCATCGTGCGAGCACGAGCTTTAGATTCGATAAACATGCATCAAACGAGTAACCGAAAACAGAGAAGTCGTCCATAAATACCTCCATTACCTCACCTACCAGTTCGTCGAATATGGCCATCATGCATCGCTGGAAGGTGGCTGGGGCATTGCATAATCCGAATGGCATCCTTCGGTACGCGAACGTTCCGAATGGGCACGTAAACGTCGTCTTCTCCTGGTCCTCGGGTGCTATAGGAATCTGTAGATAACCTGACAAACCATCAAGGAAACAATAGAATGAGTGACCTGCTAATTTTTCTAACATCTGATCAATAAAAGGTAGGGGAAAATGATCTTTTCTCGTCGCATCATTCAACTTCCTGTAGTCTATACAGACGCGCCATCCGGTTACGGTTCTCGTCGGGATCAGTTCGTTCTTATCGTTGGTGACGACCGTCATGCCTCCCTTCTTTGGGACTACTTGGACCGGGCTGACCCATGCGCTGTCTGAGATGGGATAGATCATCCCCGCGTCTAGCAGCTTGATTACTTCCTTCTTGACAACGTCCTTCATGTTGGGATTGAGGCGCCTTTGACGTTGAGCAACCGGCTTGAAGTCATCCTCCATGAGGATCTTGTGTGTGCAGTAGCTGGGATTGATACCCCTTATGTCGGATATCTTCCATGCCAGGGCCTTCTTGTGCGTCTTCAACACGTCTAAAAGCTGATCCTTCTGCCCATCATCGAGGTTTGAGGAGATTATGACCGACAGCCCTCCATTATTGTTCAGAAACGCGTACTCGAGGTGGTCGGGCAGCGGCTTTAATTCTAGGACCGGCGGTTCCTCAACTGAGCTCTTCTCCTTGTCCTCTTCGCCGCTTTCATCGATGGTTACAATAGGCTCGTCGACTTCCTCCCCACACTCGTCGATTGCCATAAGCGTGTGTATGTCGTGATCGCCGACCTGTGACAGACCTTGCACGGAAAAGAGAAAGTCGTGCTCAAATACGTCTAAGAAATAACACTTATCATCCTGCTCGCTACTCTTTTTCATTGAGTCGGCCATATCAAAGGTAACCTTTTCCCCATCTACCGTCAAGGTTAACGTCCCGTTTCTAACGTCTATCATGGTCTCCCCCGTGGCTAAGAATGGTCTACCTAAAATCAAGGGGACATTTTCGTCTTCCTCCATATTTAAGATAACGAAATCTGCGGGAATCACAAACTTATCTACTTTAACCAAGACATCCTCGATAACACCTCGAGGGTACTTTAATGATCTATCAGCTAATTGGAGGCTCATCCTAGTGGGTCGCGGTTCACCTAGACCTAGACGCTTAAACATAGAATACGGCATGAGATTAATACTAGCGCCTAAGTCAGCTAACGCACGTTCGATTACTAAATCTCCTATAAGACAGGGAATAGTAAAACTCCCTGGGTCTTTTAGCTTCTTAGGAATCTTGCTTTGGAGGATCGCTGAGCACTCCCCTCGTAGGCAGACGGTGGAGACGTGTTCGAGCTTCCTTCTGTTCGTCAGCAAGTCCTTCAAGAACTTGGCGAAGCTGGGCATCTGCGTAATAGCTTCAACAAAAGGTAAGTTAATATGTAATTCCTTACACATACCCATAAATTTACCAAACTGCGCCTCGTTCTTGTCCTTTTTCAGTCGGGCCGGGTACGGGATCTTCGGTTGGTATGGCTTCACCGGTGGCCGCTGAATCTCCGTCACCTTATCCTTTTCGGGCTCGACCTTCTCCTTCTCAGCGTCGGCCTTCTCGGCGTCGTCACCCCTGACCTCCTCAACTTCGGGCTCGTCGTGGCTCTCGAAGTTGGTATTCTCCTTGTCCTTCTTTTTGGCGGGCACTTCTTGTGGTTCTCGCCCGTTCCTCAGCGTCACCGTCTTGCAGTACTCCTTAGGATTCGGCTCGGTGTAGCTTGGGAGCGATCCCTGGGTACGCCCGGCTAACTGCTTTGCCATCTGGCCCATCTGCTGCTCCAGCTTTTTGAGCGAGGCGTCCGTGTTCTGAGCACGCAAGTCATTCGCCTCCATGTACTCCTCCATCTTTGTCATTCGGCTCTCGTGGGCTGCGGTGGTGCTGCTGAAGTTCGTGAGAAGCGTCTTCATCATGTCCTTCATCTCCCTCATGTCGTCGGATCCTCCCGCGGGCGCGTTCTGGTATTGTCGTGGTGGCCCGTTTTGGAATCCGGAAGATCGGGCTGAAATCCTGGTGGTCCTTGGCTCTGATGGTTCTGATTCCCGTACGCCAAGTTAGGATGTGCCCGAGGTTGGAAACTCCGTTGGCCGCCTTGGTAGTTGCCCATATAGTCGACGTGCTCCAATGACTGGCCAAGTTGGCATTCTGAGGTCTCGTGGGCAGCGCCGCAAATTCCGCATAAGGGCACGTACGGTGTGTGCTGCGTTGGTGTGGTGGTGGCTACGGCGTTCACGGGCTGCGCCTGCCCAGACTTGGGAAGTAATGCGCCAATCACCGTCTGCAACTGGGAGTTCGTCGAGGCAAGTTGCTGCTGAAGCGCCTCGATCTTAGCATTAGTGGCTGTCTCCTGGCTAACTCCAAATACACCGGGTGTCTTCATCCTGGTATTGCCCCTCATGAAGCTGTTCCTCGAATAGTCCTCGATTAAATTCCACGCGTCGGTGGCATTAAGCTTCACGAGTCCTCCTCCTGCGGCTCCGTCTAACATATGAACAGTCTGATCGTTGAGCCCCTCATGGAATCGGTTGATCTGGGCTGCCTTCGACATCCCGTGCTGCGGGCACCTCTTTAATAAGGCCTTATAACGCTCCCACACTTCGTACAGGTTCTCTGAGTCCTTCTGGTGAAATAGGGAAATCTCCGTCTTCAGCCGTAGCACCTTCGTCAGTGGGAAGTAATGGTTGATGAAAGCGGCTCGCATCTCCTCCCAGGTGGTGATCGACCTTGGTGGCAACATATCCAACCAGTCCCTTGCTCTGAACTTGAGTGAGAATGGGAATAGCATCAACTTGATTGCATCGCCCGGGACCCCATTAATCTTGATGGTGTCTGTCACCGTTAGGAATGCCTTAAGATGTGAGTAAGGGTCGTCGTCGGGATTACCCTCGAACTGGGCTGTCTGAAAAATCATCTGAAGCCAGGAGTGCTTCAGTTCGAAGTTGTTATTCTCTATCGGCGGAATGACGATCGCCGATTCAGTACCGCCTAGTGCGGCATTTTTGAGGAGGTCTTGAAGTGATGGCTCCTCCTCCGGAACGTTGTGGACGGGCACTCGATGGTCCGCCATGTCCACTTCTGTATTGAGACTATCTACGGTGGTTTCTGCACGTGAGTTTTGGGTGGATTCCTGCGAACTATCCTCTGAATAGCTAACTAAACGGTCGTGAGAGCTAGTGGATGCTCCTTCGGTATCGTACTTCAGTTTCCTTCGTAACTTCCGCTCGAAATCCGGGTCTGCGTCAACGATGGGACCCGATGGATGGCTTCGGGTCATTCACCGCTGAATCGTGCCTTCAATATGTGAAAACACAAGAAATTAGCAAAGGAATAATAAAAACGTCGAAAAGATTACGATAGTACTAATGACGCAGGAAACAAATAACACAAATAACACAAATAACGCAAGTAGTAATAGCAAATAAAGACGTCAAATAAAAGTGGCTAAATTACCGAACTACGGTGTTCCTAATATCAATCTATTCCCCGGCAACGGCGCCAAAAACTTGATCGACACGTAGTGAGTGATGAAAGTGCGACAAGTGATAAAATAAAACGTAAACCTAATTACTATCACCAACGTGCGATAGGCAGTGAACCCATCGTTTGTAGTGCAGTAAAGTGAGTAAACGAGTATCGAACACAAGGAATAAATCAAGTACTAGTAATGACCTAATCGACTCGATATTTAGCCTAAAGAAAATACGCAAATTGTTTGACGACTCAACCTAACAGACCACTCCTAATTCAATCAGAAATTCAAAGGACGCGACTAACTGATACGAGAGTTTCCAGATGATAAAGACGTGCTCGGGATTCGAATCCCGCTAGGTATTTACAGCTAAGACAATAAAATCGCTCCTAAGTGCTTAAGACTAAATCGCAGTAATTTCCTGCCCGCTTGCGAGTTTGCTGTCGCCCTAAACGCTCGCGGGAATCTAAAATTCACGAATTACTAACGCGAGGCTCGAGTATTTGCTTTCGCCCTATACTCGAATCCTATCTTCTATGAACGGCCTAAACGTTATTTAGCTGTCGCCCTAAACGTTTTTCCAAGCAATCACTTTAACACATAGACATATTAAAGCAACGAAACATATTCATAGAACGATAAATAGTCAATAGCACAAAGTCACGATAATATATGTCTTAACTGCGAATTATTCTAGCGTTCATCTAATCCCAAACACAACGGGATTTAGCTACTCATAATAAAGGGAAAAACTACGAAAGAATTGAAAGATAAAGCCGAAGAACTCATGATCTTTCCTACTGATGAATCTGGGGTGATCTTGGGGAAAGATCTTCGTTCTTCGTTAATTCGCCGTGGATTCTTCGTTGATCCGTCTCTTGCGCTCTGGGACGGGATTTCCTGTTCTTTTCGCCCTAATTTCGTCTCTGGATGATTGGGAATTGATCTCTGGTGAGTTGTGTCGATTCTGGGTCGAATTTGGGCTTTTTATACTGATTCCCGAGTCGGTCACGGCCTGGGACATGGGCCGTCACGGCCGTGACCATCATCGTCCGCGTCTCGTCACTTTCTGCCCCAGGTCACGGCCAAGTGCATTGGAGGTCACGGCCGTGACCATGATCAGCGCACCTCTCTGCCTCGCGTCACGGCCAGACGCGTTAAGCGTCACGGCCGTGACCATCACCAGCGTTCTTCTCTGTCGCGTACTGTCCCTCGTCACGACCGTGACGCGTATTGCGTCTGGCCGTGACCGAGGGCAGTGTTGCCCATTTCGCTCCGTTTTGCCTCGTTTTCGCTCGTTTTCGTCCGAAACTCGTCCTAAGCTCCTTCAACAATCAAACAAGTGTAAATATATCGAATAAATGCGTAATTTAATTGCTAACGCTCTATTATACCCTGAATAAATATTACGATAAACGCATTGAAATGCGTTTATCAGTTGCCTATCTCCTTCCTTAGCTGCTTAAGCCTCGGCTTTAGCAGCTTTAGGCGCTTGACCAGCGAGAACATCGGTACACCTGCGCACGGCACTGGCCAGACTTCCTCTATCAGGGGAAGGAATCGCAGGTCCTTCGTCAAACAATTGTCGAACCGAAACGCCGCTGCCTTGCGTGGTGCTGTAGCAGTCTGTGCCAGAATGAGAGGGCAATGGTCTGAGGTCGCTGGCAGTTCGCACTTGTATTGAGCGCCAGGAAAGTGGGCGAACCACGTAGGGTTAGCGACCATCCGGTCCAGCCGGCGCCAAATTGCAGCAGGCCCCAGCTGGTGATTAATTAAAACCATGTAAAGTATGGCCCCGTTGATGGTACTGGGCTGAGATCTGATTGCGTGAGACACTGTAGTAGGTCCCCCCACTCCGCAGGGTTCGGAGATCCGCCTCTTGCCTCGTGTGAACCTACTATTGCGTTAAAATCTCCCATAACCAGCCATGGTTTGCCAGCATAGGATTGTGAGACATCAATAATCTCCCTCCACAGATCCATCCGCTCAGCACGCTGGTTTGCTCCATATACTATCGATATTACTGTTTCCTCCCCATCTGCTAGTGATCTGACTGTGCAGTGTATCGCTTGAGGAGAAACTTTGTCAAGTGACACCGTTGCATAACGAGCATCCCATCCCACCCAAATTCTTGAGCCCGGTCCCGCATCATAGTCAAAAAACCAACTCCATGCCGCTACAGATTGTGAGATAGACTCCGCATTTACGGTTGATACCCGCGTCTCCACTAAGCCCAACAGCTTGATGTCGTACTTTCGAACAAGTTCCCGCACCGCCGCTCTGTGGTCTAACTTGTTTAGACCACGCACATTCCAGACGGAGAGGTGTATCATTGGGTAACAGATTGGTGAAGGGTGCTTAGGCCCTTGAGTGTGCTGCCCTCTTTTGTTAATTCCAGCTCCTCAGATATAGGAGGTCCCGCTAACACCTCGTCAGCTAAGTCCACAAGAGCCGCAAAAGAGTTACAATCCTGTCGGGTGGATGGCCCCGCTCGGTCAGCTGCGGGTGTCGCCACTTTCCCCTGCTTCATCAAGCTGGGCTGCACCTGAACCTGAGGAGGCTGCGCTGCATCCTTACCCTTTCGGCCGGCTGTTTGCCATTTCGTTGTCTGCACGACCACCGTGTTCTTGGCTGCTTTGGCCTTAGGCGCCGTCTTCTGTATTTGCCTTTGTGGGCAAGCGGATTGGCTGTGAGTGATGGCCGAGCAGATCTTGCAAGGAGTAGGCCGCCATTCATGTTCCACCTTTACTGTGACCAGGCCCGCTTCACTATCATCTGGCCGTGGCAGCCGCAATGTAAAGCTATCCAGGTAAGGCTCCTTAATGTTCTTCAGCACGCAGACTCGGGCATAGTCAATGCGTTCCATACTCATCGTCATGGCATCCGGGAACAGCGGCTTCCCTATCGCACTAGCTATAGTGCTTAGTCCTTCCATGGTCCAATATTCCAACGGAACGTTTCGAAATTTCACCCATGTCGGAATATGCTTATGGTCTTGCTTTTCCAATGTGAGTCCCGGTCTCCATTCCTGTAGAAACAGAGGTTGACCTTGATAGATCCAGGGTCCTCCTTCAAGTGCCTCCTCCATTGCCAAAGCCGAGCTAAACCTCAGTTTGAAGAAGCCAGAACTGGTCGCTCGTACCTCCTCCAATTGGGACCAGATTGACCGGAAATAGCGTTCAGCATTAGGGTAGTAGGGTTTCCGGCCAAGGAAGTAGCCCACCAGTGTATGATTCCAGCGCTCAAGTCCCTTAGCTGCTATCTCCCATGTTGGCTGAACCATCACACCACCCTCCCCAGTCACTGGTGGCACATATGTGAGGCAGGGCCGTTTGGCCTTATCGTTTCCACCCTGTAGCACTTTGGCATAACTAGGCTGTGCTGTCGTACCCACGACCTGACCTGGTTGGCTTGGCTTCAAAATGGTCCTGTTAGGCGAAGGCTTCATCCCCTTTCCAGTCATTCCCGGGGCTGCGGCTATCCCAACTTGGCTCTGTATGTCCTGTTCTAGCACCTGATTATGCAGCCGATTGCTTTCACCGGCCTCCTCTGTCTCAGATTCAGTCGGTGAAACGCTGCCCGTCGTTCGTATAGGCGGCCCCGGACTCCTCATAACAGTAGGCTGGTACGCCTGATCACGAATTGGTTGAGTCACCGTAAAGCTGCGTCGAGAGTGAGATCCAATCGGTGGTAGGCGCTCTTCAGTTCGAGTATTGAGTATTTCAGACCCCTGTAACCTAGCTTTTAGTGCCGCATAGGCTGAGACATCAAATTTCGCTGCAAATTTAGGGTAATCACTCCTCAGGGTTCCTAATTCAGAATCCGTGAGGGTAGAGCATGTGATTCCGATTGTAGACGACATCATAGATCCACACATTGCTGATGTTGATCCCATGGTGGCACATTCAATTTCGTGGCTGAGTTCGCGTGTAGGCGACGCAGGTTGTTAAATCCCCATACGCCGGTAGAGCCCCGACGTTAGAGCCCCGACGTTAGGGACTGTTTTGGCCTTCCACCGGCCGGCCAAAACTGTGAGGGATGACCGGAGACGGCGATGGTAGGCGGTGCTTGGCTGGATCGATCGTGTTTTTGGCAATCTGTTGTGATTTTCGTCACTTTCTCTCTCTCAAGTCTCTCTATCCAGTAGTAATTAAATAAAACGAGGTCAAGGGGTACAACCGCAGTCATGACAAGTCATGCCGCACCAAAACAGAAAAACAACAATCCAACAAAAGGCAAAGAAAGACACCCAAACCAGCCGGGAGATCCCGGCGCGAAAGCAAAAGTCACGAGTTCCGCGGTAGCCGAGGTAGCCGAGGAAACCAAGGGAACCAAAGGAGCCAAGGGAGCCCAACAGAACCTACCAAGCAATGTGCCACATACGACGAAGACCACGATATTGAAACTCGTACTTAGCCGGTAGCACCGAGAGGTAGAGACGCGCCATGGCTATACCTCTTCAGTGACAGCCTCGGGTGTGCGCCGTGTACCATCATGCCATCTGCGGTTCCGTTCCGCCCAGATGTGGTAGATGAGAGACGATAAGAGGTGTCGATACGCATGGTGATGAAGGTGTTGGCCACGCCATTTAGCAGAAGCCCAGCAAATCCCCACACGCCAATCCGGATAGGGCCAAGCAAATCTCGTCTTCCGTTGGAGCACTCGTCGACACTGCATAGAAAATGGGCAGTTGAAAAAAAGGTGGTTAGTAGTTTCAGTCCCTCCATTGTCGCATAAAAGGCAGGCCATGGAGTTCGCACGCGATGCAATCCAAAAGTTGTCCCTAGTAGCTAAACGTTCCCGGATAGCGAGCCAAATGATGAAGTCGTGGCGAGGGATTCGCATACTACCCTCAAAGAGATCGGCCCAATGCACCCGAGGTCTACGGGGCCGAAGCGTTTCCTTCACAGCCCGGGCAGAGAAGCGCCCATCAGCAGATCCTTTCCAAAGAAAGCTGTCCTGTTCGGTAGGGTGGACAGGCGGGAGCTGGTCAGAGAACTCCAAAAACTCCGTCGACGTTTGGCCTGGCCACTCCCACCCAGCCTGGCCAATCACCGCATTTAAGTGGATATCGTGTGGCAATCCCATGGCAGAGGGCCATTTCCGCCTCTGGGACTCTGCTGTAAGCAAACATGCTCTCCAGCGTTCTTATCCAGTCTTCGGCTGCCGTCGGGTCAGCCGTATCCTCAAAAGTTGGTGGGTTCAACCTCCTGAACCTTTCTCCCACTATCTCTACCCTGTCGGCCTGAGTGTTTCCAGCATTCGCGGTGTTCTGCTGAATAAGCTGTTGTATCTGTGTTGACTGCTGGCAAACCAATTCCGTAAGTTGGAAAACGGTCGCATCGCGGTTGTCAGTAGGGGCCGTGTTTCCCCTATTCTGGTCATCGCCACCGCTCGACTCCCCTCTTGTTCTTACCATCTTTATACCCTATCCTGATCGTCCTATGGCCAATAAATTATGCAACATAGAAATCCACATAGAATTAACACTTACTTGCAAGGCCGCTTCCGCTCTTTTGGGTGTGTGTGTATGGACAGTCTACAGAACCTGTGACCGAAGCTCTGATACCACCCTGTCACGACCCGACTTCCCTAACTGCCTATTCTAGCGCATTCCTATGTGCCTAGCGAGTTATGAGTAGTAAGGTACACTGAAAATGCGTATAAAATTTTTCTTTTTCCATTTACATAATGGAATGATGTTCTGTACAAGTCAAAAGAATACATGTCGAACACTAAGTTCCAGACATGATCTAACTACGAGGACGAAGGTGTGTCGGCACAGCAAAAGGCTCCTATGCGCCCGACCTCACAGGTCGTCATCCATACACACACGTCCACCCCAAAAGCAGCGCGAAGCTCCAAAAGATTGGCCTTGTCATCTAACGCGATCACGTACCGTGCTCGCTGGCGCCTACAACACATAACATAAAAGAATGAGCCACCGAGGCTCAGTAAGCAGAAATCATGCATGTATGCACGTGCCCCTTTCCCCGCAAAGGCAAACCCTGCCGATGCATAAATTTCTAAGCAAGGGCAATCCGCGCCGATGCATATTACACTCGTAAGGGCATTCCACGCCGATGCACCTAGTACTCGTACTAGTAACACTCAGGGCCCTCGACTAATCTTACTATGCACCACAAGAGCTCACGTCCCTCAAGACAATACGACAGCGGTCCACGCCGGATGGCCGAACCCTAGGATGCACATCGTTCCCCTAGGTCGCCATATGAACCCGGTCGTCCCCGACTGTCCGGCGGTCGCTCACGCTGGTAGCCTACGCTGAGGTTGCCTACACCAGGGTTCCACCCGGTGCCGCTTATACCCTCAGGTCGCACCCTCCATGCCCGAATCCTATCCATAGGATACCAATATATATTTACAATAATAGTACGACGACGCTAAACGCCGCCCTGGTAGCATAGTAGACAGCCCCTGACTCAACTATGAGTCGACACACTTGCCCACATCGGCAAGTCCTCGTCGCGTACAAGCGACATATCACCATGCACACTCTATCCCATGACCCTTCCCCATGAGTTCGTGCGTGCACATGAGTATGCATATGCGAATAAATGCAATTTATGCTAATCACATGAAGGCATTACGATCAGTCCACGTAATCATGAAATCATGCAGGCACATAGTCACACAAAACATATATCACGCAAGTTATGTGTTGTAGTTGGATTTCTACTTACCTGGCGTCCGTAGATTTCTAGCTTGGCTAGCTTCGAACTAATTCGCTAATTCGCTAATTTTTAATACTTCGAACTAATTTTCGACTTATAGCTCGTTATACTTGTAAACCCGTGAATTCTACCTGACTCGTGAACTAATCCTCTAGCCTCATATGATTCGTGAACTTATATAGTTCACTAACTTGCTATCGACTCATGAGGTTATATCGCGAACTTATGTAGTTCGAGAGGCGTACGAAATTTGTCTTTAAACTATTTGCTAGCCGGTCTAGTGAAATTCCTAAAATTTTGTCCTTTAAACCTGCCAAGGCTATAAAGTCAGTCCATAAATTATTTTAAATCAACTACATAATTTTTATTCCAAATTTCTATCGAATGCAACGTCTACCTATACCGAAAATTGGCCCTGAGGACACCGATAGGCAAATTATGATCGGGCGTTGAAAGAGCCTATGCTCATTGGGATCGGAATATTTTTCTGATTAAATGTGCGATATTTTTCCTCAAAAGGCGATAGTTTGTTTTTTTTTTTATAACTTAAAACGTTTTTAATCTAGGGGGTTCAATTCTCGATTTGTATGAAGTTTGCGAAAGCCATGAATTCGCCAAGTTCGTGTTTTGCGAACTCCTTTCTTACCGCTTTGCGAAACCCCTAAGAGCTTTTAAGTTGTTTCGTGGTTTGAATGGAGTTCGCGAACCTCCATCGATTCGCAAAACTCATCCCATGTTGTGAAACTCATCGGGTTCGCCAAACATCCCCTAGTTCGCGAAGTGTACCTCTCAATTTAGGATTCGCGAACTTTTCATTTCGCGAACCCTAATCCGCAAAGTTTCCTAGTTCGCGAATTCTACATGGCCGAAGCTAAGTTTTCAACTTCTCTTAATTCGCCAAACTTACCTCAATTCGCGAAACATCTCAGCGTTCATTCCACGAATCCGCATATGCGAATCCTTAGAGTTCGCAATTCTCTTTTCACCTAGGGTTCGTGAATTCTTATCTCTTCTAGAGTTCGCGAACTCATGCATGTGAAGCTTTAGAGTTCGCAATCCTCCTTTTACCAAGGATTCGCGAACCATGATTCGCGAAACCCTTATTTCACGACCCCAATTCGCAAAGTCTCTAGGTTCGCCAACTTCGATCAATTCGCGACTTTTATGGAGTTTTCGAACCTCATCATGCCTAGGGTTCGCGAACTAGAGTTCGCGAAGTTTACACTTCACGACTCCATTCCTACCAAAAACACTTTTTGACTCGCAAACCTAAAATACTTCGATCTAACCATCCCTTTTTTTCAAGAACTCATTGAATACCCTAAAAACTTCAAGAACCTTAAGCATCGAACTTAATAACACGTCTGACACATATTTTCGTACTCTAACATCCTAAACAAGTTAATATATAAGATTAATGGTACAACGTTAAGGTGCGGAGATATACATTTGATAATTATATCCGCACAATCCTAGCCTAAGATATTCCCATTCTTATAATTCTTAGGGTATGTTTTTGCTTGGAATAAAATATAAAGCCATGGTAAGAACTCATACCTACTTCCAAGCTTTTCTTGAATTTATTTCGGTTTCTCCTTTCTTCCTTCGTTGCACCTTCAATTCTTTTCTTGCTAAGTGAGTTTTGAGAGTTTAATGGATTTTAGGTAGATACTTTAACAAAAGGTATGGTGATGGGATTTGTCCCAACGTGAACTCCCCCCATTTTAAGGGACTTGTCTCACATATAATTCTCATGGATTGGGCCACATGTTTAAATTTAGCCCAATTTTAACTATGGCCCAATTCCTATTATAAATTGTATTAATCCTCCATTTTCCTTGCTCTATTTTCGAAAGTCCCTAATTAAATTCGAAGTCTTACAGTGCAAATTAAATGCACCGAATTTACCAAATAATCCAGCGCACATTTTAACATGCAGATTTCACATAATTCACACGAGCACGAAATAATTTCACGAAATGCGCATAATCACACTCATCATTTACGCAAATTTATTGGCCTTACTATTCACGAGGACCCGGGTGCTACACCTCTGGCGGTCCCTAAGCATCAGTTCATCCTTTGGCTGGCCATTAGAGACAGACTTGCGACCCGAGATAAACTTTGGGTGGCGGCAGCGGCAGGATCCTCTTTGTGCCTTCTATGTGACACCCAAACGGATGAAACGATAAGACATCTATTTTTTGAGTGTGCTTTTTCTAGACATTGTCTTCGTTTGGTCCGTAACAGGTTGCGGCTCAATTGGCCGAGAAGGGACTGGTTTGACGGCATACGCTGGGCCCCCTATCGATGGAGAGGCTATCACCTTGCTTGGATGGGGCCTCGACATGCTATTGCCTCGTTGGTTTACCACATTTGGATGGAGAGGAACAAATGATGGCGTGAGGGACGACGACGCACCCCCGAACAAGTCACGGCCGAGATTGAAGTCCTCCTGTGCTTACGACTCTCCACCATCCCGAACAAGTACCATCTCCAGGCTAGCGCTCTAAAACGAGTCTGGCGCTTGACTTGGTAGAATCGCTCCACTTGACGAGCCGCGCTTATGCCCCTGAGCTGGCCACTGTGGCGGATTTCACTTCTGTATATGCTATTTATGTTTACTCGTGCTTTGTCCCCTGCTCGCATCTGTCTTTGTCTTTGTTCGTGGGTGCAGATGGCTCTCTCGGGCTTGGTGTGGATTGGCCGTGCTGTTGTTGGACTGGGTGCGAGGTCCTCCTGGCGGATTTGCTATGTGTGCGGGTCACAAGGACCACCTGGTGGGTTCACTCCGGTTGGATAACAGGAGCTGGCGCACTTGCGCCCCTCACCGACCTTTTCTTTGCGGATGTTCCACATTCCCGCTTGGAGCATTCACTTTGTGTTACCGCATCCGGTCTCTGTGCCCTTGGCGCTGTTCTTGGCAATGTGCTTTACTCCCCTGTTGATACTACAACTGGTATCAGGAACCCGATGATGGAAGTGGTTTGTGACGCCTACGTAGCCTTATCCTACGTGACTCCTCTGTAATTTGGCTTTGGTTCTTTGGGACCTTGTAGGTCGTCTGGGTTGTTTGGTAGTGTTGCCTCTTGGTCGGTTGTTCATTACCGTTTGGTGCGTCGTGAGCGGTATCACGCACGCTGTCTTGTAAACTCCTGTTTTTCCATTTATTTAGTGACCCCTTTCCAAAAAAAAATAAATAAATAAATAAAGTACGCAGATGGTTTATTAACTATCCTAACAGATTACTCCTAAATCAACTAGAGATTCAAAGAACACTCCTAAACTGGTAGAGAGCTTTCAGATAATAAAGATGTGCTCGGGATTCGAATTCCGCCAGGTATTATCGCCTAAGACAATGAAATATCGTGCTTACGTGATTCTTGACTAGATCGCAGTAATTTTCCTACTCGCTCGCGAGTTTGCCATCATCCTAAACGCTCGCGGGGATCTACAATTCAGTAATTACTAACAGCAAGGATCGAGTATTTGCTTTCGCCCTATACTCGAATCCTATCATCTACGAACGGCCTAATTGTTGTTTACTTGTCGCCCTAAACGATTTTTCATGCATTCACTTTAACACATAGACATATTAAAGCGAAGAAACAAATTCATAGAACGACAAATAGTCATAATACACAAGTCACGATAAACATGTCTTAAATACGAAATATCCTAGCGTTCATCTAATCCCAAACACATAGAGAATTTAACTACTCATAATAGATGGGAAAACAACAAAAGAAATAGAGAACAGAGAAGGAAGACTTACTGGCGAATTAGGGATGGTAACGTGGATGAATCTTCGTTCGTCGTTCAATTGGGCGTGATTGCGTCGCTGATCCATTTCTCGTGCTCCGGGATGTAATTCTCTGTTCTTGCTGCTCTTTTTCGTCTCTTAATAGATTATGGTTGATATCTGGTCGGTGTCCCCTTTTCTGAGTCGAATTTGGGCTTTAATACTGAAATTCGCTACTGTCACGGCCTGGGACATGGGCCTTCAGGGCTGTGACAGTCGTCGTTTTGCCTCTCGCACTTTCTGCCAAGTGTCACGGCCAAGTGCACTGGGTGTCACGACCGTGACTGCTGAACTTCGACTCTCTGCCAAGCATCACGGCCAAGTGCACTGGGTGTCACGGCCGTGACTTCTGAACTTCGACACTCTGCCAAGTGTCACGGCCCAGTGCACTGGGTGTCACGGCCGTGACAATCACCTGTTTGGAACCCCTCGCTCTCTGCCCAACGTCACGGCCTCATGCACTAGGTGTCACGGGCGTGACTGTTTAGTTGGTTGGCCTCTATCCCTTGTCACAGCCTCGTGCACTAGGTGTCACGGCCGTGACCGACACCAGTTTTCATCGTCTTCGCACCGTTTTACCTCATTTTCGCTCCTTTTCGCCCGAAACCGTCCTAAGGCCTTATAATACTAAAATAAGTAGAAATAGGGTTAATAAGTACACAAGATGACTACGAAAACTCTATTATGAGCCAATTAAATACTACAATAAGCGTACTACAATACGTTTATCACTTAAACATTTGCTTGTCCTCAAGTAAATTAGAAAGGGCATCGAATCAAGATGACGGCACAATTGTTCGCAATTTACCATCAAAGCTAGAAATCAAGGAGAAATCGAACTTAGCGCAATTACACCTCCAGTGCGTGCGATTTTCACACACTAACACCAACGTGACCTTTCACTTCTTAATCGACCCATCACAACCGCCGACCACCTTGTTAGCCGCCGACGACGACCCCGCCTTACTGCTGACCGAAACCGCCCCAACCCCTGCCCTCCACCCCGGGATCAGACGGCGATGGGAGGGCCGTGACCTTTCATTTTCCCACGCACAACCCACCAAAAACCCTACGCGACTTTTGAACTTCCGCCGCCTTTGGATCTCGTCGTCCTTGCCGGAGCTGCCTCTGATGGATAATATGGATCATCTTGAACCCCTGCCGGACTATGGGCTGCTTAGGAATTGTAACGACCCTACTTTTCTAATTAAATTGTTCGGCGGATTTCTGCAACGAAAGCCACGGAAGGCCCATTTTACGAAAAACTTTTTAAATAAAAGATTTACATATCATAAAACAGTGTTTTACAAAAGTCAGTATTTACATGGGCCGAAGCCCCAAAAATAAAAAAAATGTCTAGAGCCGCTCCACAGGTCGCATCCATGTACCGCTCTCGGCCTCAAAAGCCCGTGGAGCCACCGCCGCCAGCCGCTAGCCTAGTCCCGACGTTGCCGACGTCGGACTCATCGTTACCTACAACACATAAAGGCCTGAGCGATTTGCTCAGTAGGTGAATTCATGCATATGCACCGTGCGCTCAGTCCCCATCCCAATATCTCACAATCACGGAATAAATGCAATGCACGCTCCTTTTCTCACAGTCCTAAACATTAGGGCCCTAGGTTAGACTCGGCACCTCGCGTGCAAATCATATCATATCACCGACGGTTTTGCACCTCGGGTTGCGCTACCACGCTCTCCCCGAGTAGGCAGGTCGTTCACGCCTGTCTGCCGTCCCTGAGGTAACGTAACCAGCGGTTTGCACCTCGGGCTGCTCACACCCGAGTAGACAGGTCGTTCACGCCTGTCTCCCGCACCTGAGCAAATATCTGGCGGTTTGCACCTCGGGTTGCTCACACCCGAGTAGACAAATCGATCACGTCTGTCTCCCGCTCTGGAGCTAACAATAAGTGGTTTGCACCCCGGGCCGCTCACACCCGGGTAGACAGGTCGTTCACGCCTGTCTCCCACCGGTGCCCTATGAGTCTAACCCTATCCTCACGATCGTCTCATTCTACCCCGCTCACACAGTCCCCATAGGGTACGTGTAACCACCCATGTGGTCACCATCTCCCCAAAATGCTATGACGTGTCGTGATATGTAATACCATCATATAAATCACACAATAGTTAATAATCACATAATATATATAAATCCCACAATAATTAAAATCACATAGTAAATTACACAATAATTAAAATCACATAGTATATCACTAAAGTTTTCCAAAAGCCTTCTAACCCCATCGCTCAAATAAACCAAGGGTAAAAAGAATTGGGCCTATCCTAGACTAAAGCTCATTTTAAGATTAACATAAGTCATCAAATGAAACGGGCCTATCCTTGGCTGAGCCCAACTTATACTAAGCCTAGTCAACTCATTCTAAATGGTCAACTCGGAGCATGTTACTGGTACTCATCGCTCCCAAGAGCTCGCTCGCTTGGTTCGCTGTTAAGGTCGCTGAAGATAATCGACACCAACAGTTTCATCAGCTATGACCTCTGTGAATAACTCGCCCGAATGGAGTCCCAACGAAAATCGTCCGACTTGAAGTTCGACTGGAAATCGTCCGATTTGAGGAGGCGTGCTCAGCTTGCCTCGTTTGGAGCCACCCGATTTAGGGCCTGACGGAAACCGCCCGATTTTCGTTGGATGGATTTTCGCCCGATTTCCAAAAGAGCTCGGCGATTTCCCTGTTATTCGACACGTGCCACGGTAAGGATTTCGCCCGACCTTCGCTCCAACGTATTTCGCCCGATCTGTGCAGCGTTCGAAATGAAGTCGCCCGATTTCTTCGCTAGGATGGATTTCGCCCGATTTCTGGACATGGAGCTCGGCGATGTCATTGCTGTCCGACACGTATTGTAGCGGAAATCGTCCGATATCATTCACAATGTAATTCACCCGATTTCTTTGTGCAGTGTTTGATCGATTTCTCCCCATTGGAAAAAGAACTGTAAATTCGCCCGATTTCCTTTGCACAGTGTTTTGATCGATTTCACTTCATTGGAGAGAGGCTGACTAGCGATACTAGTTGGCTCAGTATTTTACTATGATGTGGGTCTATTGCCCGATTTCTGAGTCTCATTCAATTTGCCCGATTTACCCACAATACCTCCACTACATTCCATCGTTCACAAAGTCGCCCAAAGCTAAGCAATATATTCGCTTCTTTGCTCATATATCCTAATTCATATTCTAAGCTTATGGAGCATGCAAAAACAAGTATATTCATCCCAAAACTCCTATGTTGGGTCCGAAACTTAACACATACTATCAAATAATTAACAAACATAACATCTCGTAGACCAAAGTTCATAAATTTCGAATTTTGGATAACCAACCTCCCAATTTCGAAACTTTTGAACTTATGTGTTGTAGGTGAAGAAATCCACCTACCTCACTTCCTTAAGCTTGATGGAACGATTTGGGTGTGATGAACCTTTGCCAAAAATTTCTTGTCTCTCGTCGTCGCTCCTTGCTCCTTCTTCCTTGGTTTCTTTCTATCGATGCTCTCTCTCTCTCTCTTTGTTTCTCTTTTTGACCAATAGGAATTGTTTTAGACCAATTTAAAATTGAGGGGGATGGCTCTCACGTTGGTCTCCCTTGTTTTAGGGAAGATATTATTCCTCAAGTTTATCTTGGGCCAATGTGAGGGAATTCCATTTGGGCCTTGGAATATTTTATATTCCTTGTATAATTATTTGGACCATCCTTTTATTATTTAGCTCCCCCTTCATGGGCTCTAATGAAATTTTGGGAATATTATTTATTGAATTCTACTATATTGTGCCCAAAATATTGGCTCATTTATTGTTTGGGCTGAATCCCTCACTCGGTTTCCGATCCGCTCGAGCAATTAATTTTATTAATTCCGGACTTGTACAAAATTAATTACATCGTAATCCCGTGTTAAATTTACGGGTGTTACATTCTCCCCCCTTATAGAAATTTCGTCCCCGAAATTTAGATTGTCTGGAGTAACTCGGGGTATCGATTCTTCATGTCGTCTTCTCGTTCCCACGTGGCTTCTTCGACCGATTGGTTTCTCCACAGCACTTTAACTAACGGAATACTTTTATTCCGAAGTCGTTTCTCTTCTCGCATTAAGATCTCCACTGGTTGTTCTTCGTAACTCAAGTCTGGTTTCAGGCGTTGGTGGAGTCCTTCATTTTCCAACACGTGCTCCGGGTCCGCTACGTATTTTCGTAATGTTGACACGTGGAAAATGTCGTGAACTTTTTCCAAGGATGTAGGTAGTTCTAGTTGATACGCAACTTCACCGACTCTCTGCAGGATCTTGAAAGGCCCTATATATCTTGGACTCAACTTCCCTTTCCGTCCAAACCTCTTTTTTTTGGAAGTGTTCACAAAACGAAAGAAACAGGAGTACAAGGACAGCGTACAAGATAACGCTCATGACGCAACAAGCGGTAACAGACTACCGACCAGACAGCACAACAAAACCAAAAACAGCCCAGACACCAACCAGGTCCCTACAAGACCAAGCCAACAAGAGAAACACCAACACATGGTAACAAAGGCAAGGAGGTGTCACAATCCAATAACAATCAACAGGATCCTGGCACCAGTTGTAGTGCCAGCAGGGCAGTCGGTTGAAGTGCGATCAAAGTGCCAGAGCACAGCGGAAGACAACTTCGGTGCGGAAGTTATCAAATGGAGGGGAGGCATCGCAGCAATTGCGTCCGCAAATCTGGTCGGGGGGGCGTAGACGCCAACTCCTGTTTCTTTCCGCCAGGGGGGCCAACCAGCAAATGAAACCCGCCAGCGACTCGAGCAGGCGGGTAGGGCATCCAAGAAGAAGAGCCAGCGGGGCCAACCATTCTCAACACGAGCGGAGTAAAACCATCCATTGGAACCCGCCCAAAGCCACCGACCCAGCAAACCTAGTTACTCCAAGCTATCTGCCAGATACGACTCATAGCGCAACATTGTAAGTTGTATTTGCGAGGAAGAGTGGAGATTCGTAGGCTTAAGAGTGTCTCAATTTCAGCTACAATGCGCTCTGGTGGTCGGCGAATGCCCTCGCGCCATCTTCTATTACGCTCGGACCAAAGGTGGTAGGCCAACGAAGCAAGAGCATGGCGAGGTCCAATCGAGGCAAGGTGTTCCCCACGCCCTCTTTGAGCCGCCCAGTAGATTCCATCAGACCACTCCCTGTAAGGCCACCCAAAGTGCATGTGGTTACGTAGTAACATAAGACAGCGTCTAGAATAAGTACATTCGAAAAATAAGTGTGGGGCCGTCCGTCTCCACAGGCTCAGATTCGCAAAGGAGGCAGACAGAAGTTCCCGCCGCGTTCGCCACCCATTGTTTGTCTCTAGTAGCCAGCTTATCCCTTATGGCAAGCCAGAGTATGAAGTCGTGTCTAGGGATGGCTAACGGGCCGCCAAATAGGGTGGACCAGGGGACAGTCGGCTTCCGAAGGCGAAGTTTTTCCCTAGCCGAGGCGGTAGAGAAGCGGCCATTTGCTGATGCGATCCATCTATATGTGTCCCGCTCGCCCGGTTGAATGTGGGGAAGGAGGGGGGCAAAGTCAAGGCCTAACAATGTTGCCCCAGGGTGCACCGAGTAAGGGGTCGCGTGTGCTTCAGTCAAAATATTTCGACGGGTTTCTTCATCGCTAGGTACGTATACTCGACCTTGGTATGTCAACCCTCCGTCTTCTCGAACTTTGAAATCTGAGGAAATATCCTCATTTTGTTCCCCTCGGATTTTCAGGTATAGTTCGTCTTTCTTCTGAGCTTCGATGATTTGGTCCAGCAGCGTTGGTTTGAGGGTTAACGCTGCCATCCTTGTTTCGACTTCCCCGGGGTTGAGTACTTCTACTCCGAGTTGATTCAACTCCGCATTTACGGTTTTACGACTCAAAGCGTCTGCTACTACGTTGCCTTTGCCCGGGTGATAGCTGATTATGCAATCGTAGTCCTTCACCAGTTCGAGCCATCGCCGTTGTCTCATATTTAGTTCTTTCTGGGTGAAGAAATACATTCAGACTCTTGTGGTCTGTGTAGATCTCGCACCTCTCTCCGTAGAGGTAGTGTCGCCATATCTTGAGAGCGAACACCACCGCAGCAAGCTCCAAATCGTGTGTGGGATAGTTTTTCTCATACTCCTTTAGCTGCCTGGACGCGTAGGCAATAACCTTTCCATCCTGCATGAGCACACACCCCAAACCGTTCTTAGAAGCATCGCTGTAGACCGAGAACCCTCCGTTTCCTGACGGTAATGTTAGAACCGGAGCGGTCGCCAGTCTCTTCTTCAGCTCCTGAAAGCTCTGCTCACACGAGTCTGTCCATTTGAACGAGGCGTTCTTTTTAGTCAGGTTGGTGAGTGTTGAGGCGATGCTGGAAAAATCCCTGATGAATTTTCGGTAATATCCAGCGAGTCCGAGAAAACTCCGTACTTCCGTAGGAGTGGTTGGCCGTGGCCAGTTCTCTATTGCTTCAACTTTGTTGGGGTCCACCGAAATCCCGTCCCCGGAAATGATGTGACCCAGAAACGCCACTTGTTCTAGCCAAAACTCACACTTTTTGAATTTCGCAAACAACTGCTTCTCCCGTAGAATCTCGAGGACCGTTCTCAGATGTTCTTCGTGTTTCCCTTTCGTCTTAGAGTATATGAGAATGTCGTCTATAAAGACAATGACGAACTGATCCAAGAATTTATTGAAAACTCTATTCATCAAATCCATGAAGGAGGCCGGTGCATTCGTCAGTCCGAAGGGCATGACTAAGAATTAGTAATGCCCGTACCTGGTGCTGAACGCTGTCTTCGGGACGTCCTCCTTATGGATTTTCAGTTGGTGGTATCCGGAATGCAGATCGATCTTTGAGAATGCTGTTGCCCCTTGCAGTTGATTAAACAGGTCATCGATCATAGGCAACGGATATTTGTTCTTAATCGTGATCTTGTTTAGTTCACGATAGTCGATGCATAGTCTCATCGATCCGTCCTTCTTCCTTACAAACAGCACCGGTGCTCCCCAGGGTGAGAAACTTGGTTGAATGAATCCTTTCTCCAACAATTCCTCTAACTGTTCCTTCAGCTCCCGCAATTCGTTTGGCGCTAACCTATACGGGGCTTCAGAAATTGGGGCCGCCCCCGGCACTAGCTCGATTGTAAATTCAATATCTCGATCGGGTGGTAAACCCGGGAGGTCGTCGGGGAACACATCTCTGTATTCGTTGACGATTGGGACTTCTTCGAGTTTCGGCGGGGACGATTCCTCGACTTTTACTGCGAACGCAAAGAAGGCCTCGCAGCCCGAGTTTAGAAGTCGCTGAGCCTTTAGAGCAGTTATCTGGGCGACCCTATTGCTACCCGGTTTCCCCGAGAACACAAATTCGTCTCCTTCCGGTAATAAGAATCTCACTAGTTTCCTAGAACAATCGATCATGGCCCCGTACTTTGAGAGCCAGTCCATTCCGAATATCACGTCATAGTCATTCATCGGAATCACGATTAGGTCGGCTCTAAGATCTCTTCCTTCTATTATTACTAGACAGTTCTCTACTATCAGGTTGGTCCTAGATGGGTCTCCGTGAGGTAGAGTTACCACAAAATTAAATCGGGAGTGGGTGGGATGTATTCCCACCCTAGTTACGTAATTGGCTGACACAAAAGAGTGTGTGGCACCGGAGTCGATCAGAACAGAGGTGGGCACGTGAAAAATTTTTAGTGTACCCGTAACGACTGCTGGATTTGCTTCCGCCTCCTCGTTGGTTAACGTGAAGACCCGCGCCGGTACTGGTGGAGGTCGGAGGAGTGGTTGATTTGGGACTTGGGGCACATTCTCCTGGCAAGTCCTCGCATAATGCCCCATCTTTCCACAGCGGAAACATTGTAGATAGGGGTTAGGCCCCGCTCCCAAGCATGCTCCGTAGTGGTAGCGCCCACATTGCTGACATTGAGGCGCGGTATTTGGGGGTCGGTTTGGATTGTATCCCGGCCCCTGATCTGGCCTTGGCCGCCAATTTTGCTGGTTCGGCCGGTTCCCTCGGTTGTTTAGGCCCTTGCCAAAGAATTGGCGTTTCTGAACTCCTCCCCCTTGTTGTCCCTCGACTCTCCTCTTCGCCTCCTGCGCCTTCGAGATCTTAGCCTCTGCCTGCTCGGCTAGGATTGCTCGCTCGGCAATACGGGCATAGGTCTTCCCCTCAGTGTCATACATGCTTACATTCCGAAAGATCTCGGGTTTTAGACCTTCGAGGAACCTCTCGATCTTCAATTCATCAGTAGCCACCATATGTGGCGCGAACCTTGACAACTGCTCAAACTTGCGGATGTACTCCGCCACCGACATCCCTCCTTGCTTGAGGTTGATAAATTCGTTCATCTTTTGCGCTCGATCCGGGGCAGTGAAGTATTTTCCCCGGAATAAGGTCTTGAACCTCTCCCAAGTCATGGTAGCAGGATCTTCGAGCACTTGGACAGTATCCCACCAGTAACCCGCATTCCCACGTAGCATAAAAGCGGCACTAATCCCTTTCTCAGCCTCGGGCAGGTGGCTGATGCGGAACATACTCTCTACCGTCCTAAGCCAGTCCTCCGCCAGGGTAGGATCGATCGCTTCCTCGAATGTCGGGGGATTTAACCTTCGGAATCTTTCCCCGGTAGCTCCCACATGCTCGACTACCGGGGATGTATGGCGTTCTGACGAGCTCTGTCGATGGATGAGCTCGTTAATTTGATCCGACTGTCGTCGGATTAGTTCGGTCAGTTGGGAGATGGTTGAACGATCGTCGTTTGGTGGGGATTCTAATCCCTCCCCATGACTAGACTCGCCAAACTCCCTACGCGTTCTCGGCATCTTCAACTAGATAATATAACAGGCAAGTATTAGTCACTTAGTTCCTACCAAGCGTTAGAACTTACAGGCGAGGCTGGTTCTCCAGGCTTTTGAGCGGCGGTACATGGACGGTCTTCAGAATCTAGAGCCGAAGCTCTGATACCACCTGTAACGACCCTACTTTTCTAATTAAATTGTTCGGCATTTCTGCAACGAAAGCCACGGAAGGCCCATTTTACGAAAAACTTTTTAAATAAAAGATTTACATATCATAAAACAGTGTTTTACAAAAGTCAGTATTTACATGGGCCGAAGCCCCAAAAATCAAAAAAATGTCTAGAGCCGCTCCACAGGTCGCATCCATGTACCGCTCTCGCCCTCAAAAGCCCGTGGAGCCACCGCCGCCAGCCGCTAGCCTAGTCCCGACGTTCGCCGACGTCGGACTCATCGTTACCTACAACACATAAAGGCCTGAGCGATTTGCTCAGTAGGTGAATTCATGCATATGCACCGTGCGCTCAGTCCCCATCCCAATATCTCACAATCATGGAATAAATGCAATGCACGCTCCTTTTCTCACAGTCCTACACATTAGGGCCCTAGGTTAGACTCGGCACCTCGCGCGCAAATCATATCATATCACCGACAGTTTTGCACCTCGGGTTGCGCTACCACGCTCTCCCCGAGTAGACAGGTCGTTCACGCCTGTCTGCCGTCCCTGAGGTAACGTAACCAGCGGTTTGCACCTCGGGCTGCTCACATTCGAGTAGACAGGTCGTTCACGCCTGTCTCCCGCACCTGAGCAAATATCTGGCGGTTTGCACCTCGGGTTGCTCACACCCGAGTAGACAAATCGATCACGTCTGTCTCCCGCTCTGGAGCTAACAATAAGTGGTTTGCACCCCGGGTCGCTCACACCCGGGTAGACAGGTCGTTCACGCCTGTCTCCCACCGGTGCCCTATGAGTCTAACCCTATCCTCACGATCGTCTCATTCTACCCCGCTCACACAGTCCCCATAGGGTACGTGTAACCACCCATGTGGTCACCATCTCCCCAAAATGCTATGACGTGTCGTGATATGTAATACCATCATATAAATCACACAATAGTTAATAATCACATAATATATATAAATCCCACAATAATTAAAATCACATAGTAAATTACACAATAATTAAAATCACATAGTATATCACTAAAGTTTTCCAAAAGCCTTCTAACCCCATCGCTCAAATAAACCAAGGGTAAAAAGAATTGGGCCTATCCTAGACTAAAGCTCATTTTAAGATTAACATAAGTCATCAAATGAAACGGGCCTATCCTTGGCTGAGCCCAACTTATACTAAGCCTAGTCAACTCATTCTAAATGGTCAACTCGGAGCATGTTACTGGTACTCATCGCTCCCAAGAGCTCGCTCGCTTGGTTCGCTGTTAAGGTCGCTGAAGATAATCGACACCAACAGTTTCATCAGCTATGACCTCTGTGAATAACTCGCCCGAATGGAGTCCCAACGAAAATCGTCCGACTTGAAGTTCGACTGGAAATCGTCCGATTTGAGGAGGCGTGCTCAGCTTGCCTCGTTTGGAGCCACCCGATTTAGGGCCTGACGGAAACCGCCCGATTTTCGTTGGATGGATTTTCGCCCGATTTCCAAAAGAGCTCGGCGATTTCCCTGTTATTCGACACGTGCCACGGTAAGGATTTCGCCCGACCTTCGCTCCAACGTATTTCGCCCGATCTGTGCAGCGTTCGAAATGAAGTCGCCCGATTTCTTCGCTAGGATGGATTTCGCCCGATTTCTGGACATGGAGCTCGGCGATGTCATTGCTGTCCGACACGTATTGTAGCGGAAATCGTCCGATATCATTCACAATGTAATTCACCCGATTTCTTTGTGCAGTGTTTGATCGATTTCTCCCCATTGGAAAAAGAACTGTAAATTCGCCCGATTTCCTTTGCACAGTGTTTTGATCGATTTCACTTCATTGGAGAGAGGCTGACTAGCGATACTAGTTGGCTCAGTATTTTACTATGATGTGGGTCTATTGCCCGATTTCTGAGTCTCATTCAATTTGCCCGATTTACCCACAATACCTCCACTACATTCCATCGTTCACAAAGTCGCCCAAAGCTAAGCAATATATTCGCTTCTTTGCTCATATATCCTAATTCATATTCTAAGCTTATGGAGCATGCAAAAACAAGTATATTCATCCCAAAACTCCTATGTTGGGTCCGAAACTTAACACATACTATCAAATAATTAACAAACATAACATCTCGTAGACCAAAGTTCATAAATTTCGAATTTTGGATAACCAACCTCCCAATTTCGAAACTTTTGAACTTATGTGTTGTAGGTGAAGAAATCCACCTACCTCACTTCCTTAAGCTTGATGGAACGATTTGGGTGTGATGAACCTTTGCCAAAAATTTCTTGTCTCTCGTCGTCGCTCCTTGCTCCTTCTTCCTTGGTTTCTTTCTATCGATGCTCTCTCTCTCTCTCTTTGTTTCTCTTTTTGACCAATAGGAATTGTTTTAGACCAATTTAAAATTGAGGGGTATGGCTCTCACGTTGGTCTCCCTTGTTTTAGGGAAGATATTATTCCTCAAGTTTATCTTGGGCCAATGTGAGGGAATTCCATTTGGGCCTTGGAATATTTTATATTCCTTGTATAATTATTTGGACCATCCTTTTATTATTTAGCTCCCCCTTCATGGGCTCTAATGAAATTTTGGGAATATTATTTATTGAATTCTACTATATTGTGCCCAAAATATTGGCTCATTTATTGTTTGGGCCGAATCCCTCACTCGGTTTCCGATCCGCTCGAGCAATTAATTTTATTAATTCCGGACTTGTACAAAATTAATTACATCGTAATCCCGTGTTAAATTTACGGTGTTACAGGAATGCCATTCCCGAGTTTGATAACCGATTTGATGTCGTCGCCATTGAGGCCCTAATGGCTCGCATCAACGGCGCTACTACCATGCCACAAACCAGCCTGAACAGGCACCTATTGAAGCTGATACTGCCCGCAACCAAGCTGCCCAGGAGCTTATGGCCCGCGCCAATGGAATGGAACAGAATGAAGCAAACTATGGTGCCCAGCCACCGCCGGTGCAGCCACTTGCCACCTCGGATTGATCAGGGTCGCCTCCTAATGGGTCTGACTGCCATCGGTACCAGCCTGACCTGGGAATAAATCCCACCCAACCGAGGATACCACCACGTCGCAGACATAGATACACATTCACTATCATGCCGCTACGTGATCCGCGACTAGACTTCGGGGCCCTATGCGTAGGGGCACCCAACCACCACCATCTAACTCGACCTTGATCATGGACGATGATTGGGACACTCAATCATCGCACGTCGCTGCTCCTACCATCGACCACGTCTCCATGGGTGCCAACCATGGCCCTACGTGCTCGATTTTAGGTCCCCAACAGCCCCCTAATGACATCGGGTTGAGGGTTTCCCCAGCGGGGCCTCGGTTAAATGCTAACCCTGCTTTGCCACAACACCTACCGGACGTAGCCCCCACCATGGAAAATGCATCGGATGAGGAACCGGTATTGATCCACCCCAATGATCGTCGTTTCTTAGCCACCGGACCACGTCCCCATTGGCCGTGAGATTAGGGCCGATCATGGTCAATGTCTATAGCACTGAATCACCGAGTCGTACGCCGGCTGAGAAGACAACTACTATGGAACGACAGCTTAGGGCTTTGACGAAGGAAGTTAGCCACTATGGGCATATTGGTTCCAAACCCTTCCAGAGACCGCAGCGGACACCATGAATGCGTCATTTACTGCCGTGGTTCAAGGCGCCATAACCAACCGAGATCAACCACGACGTCCCTCCATGAAGCGCCTCGCCTTATCCTACACAGCACCATCGATTATCGACGGCAAAGCTGAGGCGTGCTTGCCCTGGGAAGTGCTCCAGAAAGGGAAGGCTAGGTGGGACCACACTCTTGTTGGATATTTTCTGGGGAAACGACCATACTTTCCCATGTCGAACGTTTCGCTCGTTCTATGTGGCCCAAAATCGTTGAGGTGCGAGCAACGATTAATGGCTTTTTCAAGTTCAGGTTCGCCACGGTCGAAGCGTTGGGCGCGGTCTTGGAGAGAGGCCCATGGCTTATGCAAGGGCAGCCCCTCTTCCTCGAGGTGTGGCGGATTGGCATGTCATTTGCGAAAAAGGAACACTTGACCGTCCCACTATGGGTCAAGCTTCGCAACGTCCCAACGGAACTGTGGACCCAAGAGGGCTTGGAACTGTTGCGAGCGTGATAGGAAAGCCACTGTTTGCGGATGCCATGACTGCACTGCAGATGCGGAGCGGCTTGAATACGCTAGGGTATGTGTCGAGATGTCACTTGGGGAACCATTCGCTGAACATTTCAACGTTAGAATACCTACAAAGAAGGGTGGGCAAGTAAGTGTTGTACCTATCCAGGTTGAATACGAGTGGAAACCTAGGAAATTCGCAACATGCTACTCTTGGAACCACAGTGAAAGGAGTTGCCCGGAGAATCAACCCAAACCGGCCCGACCACAGACTTCCACTTCAGGCCCACCAAAGCCCACACGGCTGAACGAGCAGCCAAGACCACAAGCAAAACCTGAGGGTCCACGAAACTCCACACGGCCGAGTAGCCAACGCACCAACGGCATGCAAGCCCGACCTGAATGGCGCCGTTCGTCCAACAAAAACAAAGCCAAATCTGTGATCGGGGACACGGCCATGACCAACAACGGCGTGGAAAACAGAGAAAATAGCATCCCTACACCTAAAGTGCACAACGAATCTATTCTTCAGACGACACCCACGGATACTATGGCCGAGGAGAATAGGGCCCTTCGCCGCCATATAATGGACGGCCACAATAGGCAACCACGGGAGCCAAATGATGGCTGCTCGACAAGCACGGCAGCTACTACTACTCCTATAGTTGATCGCCACAACCCGTTTGCAGCATTAGCAGACTTGGAATGGGAAACCATCGATTCTCAGGGTTCCTCAAGCAGCCCTGCACGCGGTTATTCCATGATCCCAGTCGCCTCTTGGAATGTACGTGGTCTAAATAGGTTAGATCACAGATGGACGGTGGGAGAGCTAATCACGAAATATGGGTTGAAGATGATTGGACTGGTTGAGACAAGGGTTTCTGAACCAAATGCATCTACGCTTGCTTATTCTATCAGATCTTGGGATTGATTTTACGACTACGAGGACGGACCGGCATCCCGTATTTGGGTTGGATGGGATGCTCGCTACGTGACAGTGATGATTGAGACGGCCAGATCTCAGGTCGTCCACTGCAAGGTCCATATCTTAGCGGAACGGACTGACATTTACATCATCTCAGGCGGTGGTATGACATGTCACATGTCGAACACGATTATGTTGCGACTAGGGGACTTCTGAGAGAAGATCCAGCTACTTCCGATCAAGCTATATCCGATGTTGACTCAACGAGATGGGTTGAGGCTATGCATGGAGATGGACTCAATGTACTCTAACAAAGTCTGGACTCTTGTAGACCTACCGAGCGGTTTTAGACCAATCGGTTGTAAATGGATATACAAGAGAAAGATTGGATCTGACGGACAAGTTGAGACATACAAAGCCAGGTTGGTTGCCAAGGGCTATAACCAAAAGGAGGGAGTCGACTATGAGGAGACTTTCTCGCCTGTAGCCATGATCAAGTCTATCCACATAATGCTCGCAATAGCTGCGCACTATGATTATGAGATCTGGCAGATGGACGTCAAAACGGCGTTCCTTACTGGATTCCTCAAGGAGGAGATCTATATGGAGCGGCCAAAAGGTTTTGAGTCATCATGCAGATGCTCACAAAGTGTGCAAACTGAATCGGTCCATTTACGGATTGAAACAGGCCTCTCATAGCTGGAACCTACGTTTCGATGAAGCAGTTCGGAACTTTGGATTCGACAAAAACATAGATGAGCCATGTGTCTACAGAAAGAGCAGTGGGAGTATGGTGTCGTTCCTTGTATTGTACGTGGATGATATCCTTTTGATAGGAAACGATATCGGGATGCTCTCGTCGATGAAAGCATGGCTTTCAACTGAGTTCTCCATGAAAGATCTGGGAGAAGCGACGTATGTACTCGGTATTTGCTTGTTCAGGGATCGAGCGAACAGAACGATCGGCTTATCTCAGGCCCTTTACTTAGAGAAAATCCTGAAGAAATTCAGAATGGATGACTCTAAGAGAGGGTTCTTACCTATGCGGCATGGGTCCATTTGTCGAAATCAATGTCACCTCAAAGTGAGGAAGACCGACGACGGATGAGTGGAATACCCTATGCGTCCGCAGTGGGTAGTCTGATGTACGCGATGTTGTGTACACGACCGGACATTGCCTACGCTGTGAGCGTAGTTAGTCGGTTTCAGGGGAAGGACATTGGACTGCCGTTAAGAATATCTTTAAGTACCTTAGACGGACTAAAGAATTAACGCTTGTCTATGGAGGAGCGGGACTAGAAGTAGAAGGTTACACCTTTTCTTCAAGACTTCGTCGATGGTGGTGGATGGCACTAGATCGTCACACTGACCTCGCATTGTACAACGGAATCAGTTCTCTGAAGATGGCTAGAGAGAACTGAGCCGTCGCGTGGGAGAAGCGTGTGTGCGTTCGGTGTGTGCTTTATGTCTTTGGTTGATTTCGAAAATCACCTCTTATTTCTCTACCTTTGGAGCCCGAAATTCTTCGCCTATTTAAAGGCTTGGATTTCGATATCTTAGTCCTTAAAGTGTGAGAGATTTTTGCCAAATCTTACTCTCTTTTGAATTCCAAATCCAAACTTAAGGAAACTTACTATTATTAGAAAACTAACTTAAATACCAAGTCAAACTTAGTATATTTAAATATGGTATGGAATTAGAAATTTAATCCTAAATTAATTTCGAAATTTAAATAAATATATTCCAAATATTTTATTCCATATTTATTTATCTCAAATATGCAAATTCCGAAAATACTCTCAAAGGCATATTTCGAAATTAGCTTAAGGTGAAATCCAATCTTATCCTCAAGCCCATTAAGCACTTGGGCAAGCCCAAGTCTTAAAGTTAGTTTCATAAGAAGTCCACCTTCAATCCAATAAATGGCCTGAGGCTCATTAAGGCGTGGCCCAACGGCCCAAGGCCCGTTAAGGCCCAAATACTTTCTCTCCTTATCAGTACACGTTGATGATCCTTTTTAAGCCCGACTCTCTAGGTTCGAATCAATCGGTAAGGGAGGAATCCAAGAGTCTGGTAGTTACCTAAACAATCCCGCAGTATCGGACCGTAACCTCGATTCAAGTGTGAATTTCGACCTAGTCTTTATCCCAGAACCTCACTACAGAAAACAGTGCTACGTATAAACCCTTCAACTGTGTCCCAATCAAGTGAGAGCCATGTTCCATGTCAAACTCACTAAACTCGATTCTATGATAGAACAGAGACGAGGCAAATTACCAAACTACCCTCCATGTCTCACATGAGTTAGTTCAATACCTTGGCCAAGGATTTCGTAGTTTTCCGTCGCCGTCCTCATAGGACACTTATCTCGATTACTTTCACACCGTGAATCCGTACTCAGCGATCTAAGCCCGGCAATCACAAATCGTCATCAAGACCGCATCTGGCCCGCTGACCCATGCAACAGCAAATCGGGTCGAGGGGAACCAGTGACAGTCGAGACTTCGAAGTCAACTCCATCAAAGCCCCTTTCGGTCTAAGGTTCACGTAGACTACTATAGTGTTGTCGCCGATCATTGACACTCCTTTGTAATAAGCCAGGTTCAACCGTACGACCCGTGAGTCAGTGTCCATGAAACGAGTCAATTCCTTGATTCGATTCGTATCATAAGTCATGACCTCCGCTTCCAAGCGAGATATCGGCACACGATAGGTCATCGACAAATAACCCGTGATCTGTTATCCAGCACCCAACTGGAGCCTCAGGCTTACGGACATTTAATGTTCGAGGTTAAGAGTCCACTGGTGCCTTCCTCTCTCGTACCCATCGAGAAGTGACTCAACTCGACACATTTAGATTTGTTCATATATTGCTTTACCGGATGCTAAGTAAGAACTCTTATATCCAATAAACGAACAATGCCTTTCATTAAACACACGAAAATATCTAATTACACAAAGGTCGAATGATAAATAATCTAATGCCATATACAATCTAGTCCTTGTATAGCATTCGAGGGCATATTCCTAACAAACCGATCACGGCTTATTTGTCGATGATCTATCGTGTGCCGATATCTCGCTTGGAAGTGGATGTCATGACTTGTGGTACGAATCGAATCAAGGAGAATATCGTTTCTTGGACACTGGCTCACGGGTCGTACAGTCGAATATGGCTTATTACTCAAGGAGTGTCAATGGCCGACGACAACACTATAGTAGACTACGTGACTCTTAGACCGAAAGGGGCTTTGATGTAGTTGACTTCAAAGTCTCGACTGTCACTGGTTCCCTCGTCCCGATTTGTTGTTGCATGGGTCAGCGGGGCAGATGCGGTCTTGATGACGATTTGTGATTGCCAGGCTCAGACCGTCAAGTACGGATTCACAGTCTCGTAAGTAATTGAGACAAGTGTTCCATGTGGACGACGACGGGAAATTACAAAATCTTTGGCCAATAGATTGAACTAACTCATGTTAGACATGAAGGGTAGTTTACTAATTTGCCTCGTCTCCGTTTATCATAGAATCGAGTTCAGTGACTTTGACATAGACCATGACTCTCACTTGATTGGGACAAAGCTGAAGGTTACGTAGTACTATAATCTATATTGAGGTTCTGTAATAAAGACTGGGTCAAAATTCGCACTCGAATCGGGTTACGGTCCGATACTGTGGGATTGGCTAGGTAACTACCGGACTCTTGGATTCCACCCTTGCTGATTGAGTCGAACCTAGAGAGTTGTGCTTAAAAAGGATCATCAACGTGTACTAATAAGGAGAGAAAGTGTTTTGGGCCTTAACGGGCCTTGGGCCGTTGGGGCGCGCCTTAAGGGCCTCGGGCCGTTTAATGGATCGAAGTCGGACTTCGTATGAAACAAACTTTAAGACTTGGGCTTGACCAAGTGCTTATAAGGCTTGAGGGTAAAATTGGAACCCTAAGCTGATTTTCGAATTAAACCTTGGGAATTAATTTCGAAAATTAAATATAAATATGGATAAAATATATTTGGAATATTATTTATTTTGAATTGGAAATTTCGAATTTAATCTAGGATTAAATTTTGATTTTAATACCATATATAAAGATACTTAATTTGACTTGGTATTTAATTTAGTTGTCTAATTATGGTAAGTTTCTTAGTATGAATTTGAATTCAAGTGGAGAGATACAAATGGCAAAAATCTCTAAAAAATCTTTAGGAGTAAAAATGAAAATCTCAAACCCTTGAATGGGTGAAGATTTCGATCCTAAGCATTATAAATAGGGCGGCCCTATTTCATAATTTAGAGAGTGATTTTCGAAATTACTAAGGCACAAAACACACACCGAACGCACACACTTTCTCCTACGCGATGGCTCAGTTCTCTCTAGCCATCTTTAGAGAACTGATTCAATGGTACACTGCGAGGTCGGCGTGACGATCAAGTGCGATCCACCACTATCGACGTAGTCTTTAAGAAAAGGATGAGGAGCTGCCACGCGTGTCAACTGGTAAATCTCTACGGGTTTGATCCGCCCTACTACGTGTCTATATGTTACTATTCTGATCCGAGCTACGAGGGCATTCAGGGAACCCGAAAATTTTTTGTTCTGCGCCGTACCCGGAGACGCCACGTCTCCGGGAGACACCGGGTAGCCTAACAGTTTTGCCCTCTTCTTCATTGTTGCCTGAAGGTCACTCATCAAAGAATTATCTTCTCACCAAGGTTTTGAAACCGGGTGGTTTCGAAACAAAGCGAAAATTTTAGTGGTTTAAACTTTATTGTTTGCATGGTATAAAATTGGAGTAAAGCCGATTCCAAAAAAATTATAAAAATTTATTTTCACGTAGCAATAATCAAATAAATACGAATATGTTACATAAATTGGAGGTCTAAAATAAAAGTAAAATGTCTTAAGTTATCAATAATTAATTGTAAAATGACTGTCAAAATAGGCCAGGTAGGATTTTACTATTTTTATATATTTTTGTAATATGTTACAAAAAAATAACAAAAATTATTATATTCTATTTTTTATATATATTTTTCAAATATTTGTTATATATAATACATAGAAACATTTAATTTTATGAACACAAACTACTATACTTTACATATTTATGTATTCACCGCTTTCGCTATGCTGCTCTTTCCGAGCAGTTATGCAACTCCTCTCTAAGCGCTCATTTTTCTAGAATTATAATGAATAATTTATATTAAAAATGAAATAATAAAGTTTTTAAAAATAAAAATTAAAAAAATTTAAAAAATTATAGCGCCGATGGGCTCGGCCGAGTAGGCCCGGCCCATGGCTTTGCGAGCACGGGCCTTGGATCATTTGGCCCGTTCAAATTCGGGGCCCCACCTCACCGGTAAAAGAACGAGCGGCCCGCTAAATCCTAGCATGGCCCGCCCGCCTCCCATTTTTTCGGCTACAGTTATCATAAAGTCAATACTAAATTTTCTTAGATTTATATATATTTTTCCTTTTATTAGTATTTTTCTAATTTTAATAATTTAAATATGAATCGGGTAGGATGTTTGACCGGTCCGTCAGAATCGACCGGTTCAGTTCCAAAAATCGTGCCTCTCACATGTGAAATTGAAACGAATCTCTGAAAGTTGATTGGTGAGAAGACTTTGACTGGGTGATCTGTAATTTTTATACTTGGATTAATATAATTTGTGTAATTTTAAACTTACATGAATATAATTTGTTTTCTTCTCTGTGAATGTATGATTAAAACGAATCTGAAACACTTAAATTTCCAATATAAATCTAGAACGGAAAAAGCCTCTATGACCCCATGGCAAGGAGAGGAATCACCAGTGTTTTTTCGTTTTTTAATATAATTCATTTTTGTTTTCCTTTTTCTTGTTGCGCTTTCTTTGTTCGTATTTTAGTTTCGCCGTTGCTCGTTTGGTGTTTGTTATGCTTGTGCTTTTTGGTTGTGTTGCTTTTGTTTTGGTGTGGAATCATTCCTTTGTTTCGCTTTTTAGTCATTTTTTGTTCCAGTTAGTGTATTTGTTGTGTGGTTTATGTTGTTATGGGGTTTCTTCGCTTGCATTGTGTTTGTCTAGTAGGTTCGTTGTTCTCGTTTGCTTGAAAGCACGTTTCATTTGCTTGTTCGTAGTTTGCTTGTTCTGACAAATTGTGTCTGTTGTATGTTCTTACCATATCGACTTTGGGAGCAGGTTGCTCCCCTTGTAGGAGCTCATTACTCCCGTTGTTGAGCTATTTTGTCCCTTGTGGAAGTGTCATTCTCGAAGAAAGGATTTAAAAGTGGAAGTGATAAGTTAGGATTTTGCGTTTATTTCTTTACCCGTGAAAGTGCACTTTCGATCATGATATACCTAAAATTGCCTCGAATATCCTATATTTATGTTTAAACTTATTTTCGATAGATGTCCGAGCAAACGAGAGTCGGCAAAGGGAAAATAATGGCACTTTAAAACGATTTGAATCTTAGGGGATCTTCTTGCAATTCTCTACATTATTTGGAGCGGCCTTGCAATTTACCAGATTTTTCCTATTATTTGGCATTATAGGATGTGAAGAGCACAGGATGGAGAATATTTTATTTGCCAAGAAGGGAAATACACATGCAAGGAAAACGAAAAGGTCAAAAACCAACTTGACCAAGTGCTCTCATTCAAAGTTGATTCGGATAGAAGCAAGGAAAGAGAGAGAAGAGTCTTATTATTCACGTTTGAATATTCATATGTGAGAGCTGCAAGGAAATAAGAAGTCAAATATGACTATATGACTTGAAGATTCGAATATTATAAGAGATTAGACTTAGTTGCTTAAGTCGGTAATCGATTTCTATTCTGTATAAGAGAGACGAGCTGGGGGCCCTGCAAAAAGAAAGAGAGACCGACGACAGAAAATAAATTAGAGAGCTCTGCACAGCGAAAGCTTAAGAGCTGATTGACGGCTGAAATAAAAGGGCAGACTTCGACGGCCGAGGAGAAGAACTGACGACTGAAAATAAAGAGACGACGCGAACACCGAAAAAGGGCGAATTTCTTACCTTTTAATATTTCGCTTTCGACAATGTTTTCTTTTGATTCGTTGTCGTTTTCGTATATTAATATGCTAGGCTAATTTCTTTTGTGATTGAGGCCGTGTGAGGCCGAATTATGACTACGTATTAATGCAATTATTATCTATTTAATCATATGAGTTAAGTTATGTATTCTTTGTTTGTGCTTCATATGCGTACGTGTGATTGGCCTCCATGCGTATGATTATTGATTGGTTTATGAGACGGACTAAGTGATTAGACTGATTAGAACAAAACATTGAATACCACTACGTAAAACCGACCAGAGATGGAATTCGGTTTCGTATGTGTGGTTTCCGATATTTTAGGCGCCGAAAGTGTCTAAACTCGGGGAATTTCATAAAGATCGAATGCACGTATAGGAACTACAGTCATATAGACATATAGTTGATTGGTTCTCTATTTACGTAGGGTTGCTATTGCGGGACAAACGAGTAGCACGTATGTTAGGAAATTCTACCTTGACTATGATTCATATTGATTAGATAGATTAGATTGCATGAGGACGTAGGAATAATTCGTGTCGAGCATGTGTCTTAATCACGTCGTCGTCTGCTGTTCTATCCTCATCTGTTTTATTTGCGTTTATTTTATTATTTACGTTGTTTATCTCTTTTATCGAATCATCAAAACTATAAAAATTCTGTTAGTCTAAATTAGAATTAGAAATATTATCTTAGAATTAATCGAGCTGTCTTCGTGGATCGATACTCGGACTTCGCCCGTTTTATACTACTTGCACGACCTAGTACACTTGCTAGTATTTGAGCGTGTCAGGAAGTTGGAAAAAGTGTTGAGTGTCGTAGATCAGATTTGATATGTAAAATTTCGGAATGTTAGATCTATCTGTAATATGTTCTTTAATTCTCTTGTACGATCTTTTGTCTTGCTTTCTTTCGATTTTATTTGTGTATTTTTTTTATCTTTTATTTATGTTTGTTTCTCTCTACGTGAGAGTTTTCTTCCCGGATGGTCAAATGTATTCGGAGGGGACATTTGGACTCTTTAGCTTATGTAAATTTGCTAGTTATTAGTAAACTTTTGCTTGAAATAAAAAACGGAACACTTATGTTCGTCTTCTCACATTTCATTTCAAATCTTGATTAAAACCAACAATTTGACTGGTCTTTTATCACGCTTCTAGGAACAGTTTGAAGGAAGTGTAAGAGTAAACAACCATGAGATATTAATCGTCGGTAGCCTTGTAATAGAAAACGCAGCATCTTACTAGCAAAGAACACAAAACTCGAGCACAAACGCAAACCATCTCCGCAACAGAATAAACGCGAACTCTTAACAATACAGCAGCTTCCCACTAAGCCTGATGATAGTGATGCAACTTGTACAGCAAAACCCTCCCAGCAGCATTTCCAACAGCCATAAATCCTCCACGCGGGCTGAAATCCAAGCACCTCGGATACTCCATGGAATTCCTCGGCGGCCAGTTTGAGAAGACGGTCATCGAAGGAGCATGGATCAGCTTCGAAGCGTTCTTCTTCATGCAAGAGATTATGGCCAAGATCCTTGCATCGTGGTTGAACTTCATGAAGCTGACGCTTGTGGTAAGATTCTCAACTACTTTGAGTGGCTTCTTCTTACCGCCCAAGAACTCATCTCCGTCGTATATGTTAACTACCCCACTCTCAGACCCAACAGCAAAAAGATTCCCCAAGGGTGAGGTACAAATCGACATGCCATTGGTACAACCTTCGTCAACCCCTACGTGGAAGCACTTCCTTGTCCTCAAATCCCAGTGATAGATCTTTCCATCACCTCCAGTGCTTAGCATCTTTTGGGTATCGTTGGTGAAGGCAACTGATCTTACGGTTCCATTCATCTTTAGGGTACCGATTAGGTCCTTTGTCTTAGAAGAGACGAGCAAGATCGAGCCTTCGTTTCCTAGGAAAGCGATCATGTTAGAATCAGGGCTGACCTCGAAAGATTCCAAGCTCTTCTCTTCCCTGCCCGTCAGCGGTCCTATCCGATCCAGCCTTGTATTGACTAAGTCGCAGCAGTAAGCAAACTTCCTTCGCCCCGAGATAATGACTTGTGACCCGTCGGGCAAGAAAGAGGCCTTTCGAATGGGGCAATCGCTCAAGAATATGTTCTGTATCAGCACATTCTTCTTGCCGTCGATCTGAAAGAATCTCAAGGTTTTGTCCAAGCCACCAACGAGGAGGAGCTGAGAATTCTTATGAAACTGGACTGAGTTTACCACCCCATGAGAACGATCATTCATGTTGACATCGACGAGCCTTGAGTATTCGAGGTTGCCCGATTGAAGTTTGACGCTGCTCTTTGAGACAAGGTTCTCATTCGTCCTAAGGATGTGATTTCCATTTTCGGGATCCTCATAGCTGCTCTGTTTGTCTGAATCTTCGGTGTCAGAAGTGGCTTCGAAGTCGAGTCGAGCCCAATCTGTCCCAGGATTCATCTTCATGTGCTGAGCTCTCAGCCTCGCGTGGTACTCTGTGCCCAAAATTATGGTTTCGTCCTCTGACTTCCTCAGCTTCCTTAATCTTGGAACGTTTGCTATGTTGAAGAGTATTTTCCCGTCTTCCTCATCGACCCATGCGGGTTTTCTTTGCTTTTCCTCGCTCTCTTCCACGGAATCAATGTCTTCTTCGTAAATAGGTGCCAAATTATTGCCAGACCTATCGGTGAAAAACAAGGCAGTATCGTCATCCTTGACTTCTTCGTCTTCTCCTTTGTTGACATTGTTAAACTCGACAGGGTTGTAAGCGGAACCAAACAGAGAGTTTTCGAGCTCCTTCATTTCCTTCGCTTCCTCGTCATTCTCCGCTCGCACCCTTTTCTTCTTCTTCCTACGATCACTTTTCGCAACCATATCGCTATCTAGGGCGATTTCGTGACTCGCTTGTTTTCCCTTAGGATTATGAGAAATTGAACTCATCCTCTTCCCCGAGCTGTCAAACTGTTCCAAGGATCGACCAAATAATAAAATCCGTTGACAATCAAGAATTTCATCAACACAAAATCCCAAACATGGAGACATGAGATAATATTCAACAGCAAACATATTGTTTGAACTTAAAACCTGATATCGACCCAATTACCACTTGAAATAATCTCCAATTAAATGAAGAACACATGCTCAGCGACGGAATCAGAGGGGGGTGACGGCGCGCCCTACAAGACTGTTGGTCGCGTCGACATTGATTTTTCTGAGAAGATTCGGGTGGAGGAAGAAGATTAAAAATAAACCCTAAGTTGAGTGGGCTGAATATTTATTGGGCTTTATTTTGAAAATATTATAATTATTACCTAGTCCAATTCCAATTAAATTACAAAAACCTATTAGTATTATAAATTTCAATTATTCTTAGAATCAGCTTTAAATTACCGAAATTAATTATAATTTAATAATAGTATTAAGCCAAATCTACAAATAAATTCATCCACCTCAAAATATCTATCAACTAAACTCTTCACTACCATTTATTTATCATCAGCCATTTTAATGATTTAATCAATACCTACCTAATGGACAATTTTACCCTTGTAAAATATAAACATTGCCAAAAAACATGTGGATTATAGTCACACCCCCTATCTCTTACCAACTTTTATCTTTTTTCTTATCTTTTTTATCCTCCACTAGCTGTTTATGATAGAAGAATGAGAAAGTGAGCAGATGAAAAATCTTCCAAGCCTATATTGCATGGCTTCTTTGACTTAAGCCGTGTCGTCGGTACAAGGTATGTTGTAAAATCTCGATCGATTCGCTAATGGCCTGTTTTTGGATTTCGATTTAAAATCCGAATTTGTTGGGAATATACCATCGAAATGCCATTCGAGGATGTAATGAATAGAGTATAGACATAAATGCGTTATTCACATTATATTATTTGAATATTGTATTCAAATATTTATTTACGGAATAAATGTTTTATTTGATTCTACAATTTATTCCTTTATAGGCATATTACTTACTTACCATTAGTTCTTGCTTGGCAATCGGTAAGACGGTAAATAAATAAAATCCAAATATAGCGAGTTTAGTCACCGACTCTCATGGGATGAGAGAGGGGCACCAGTGAGCTTTTATTCTCGGATAATAAATCTATTCATAAGTATTAGACTTCAGTAGGGTGACTGAATATCGATCATGACTTATTTGTTGACTACTCCTAATGGTTGTGCCAACCATTTACTTGGAAAGTGGGAGGTCGTAATATTGATATAAGTTGAATCGGGGATTAACTTGTATTTGGATATGACTCGTGAGCGACGATCACATAGCTAATTACTCGTTGAGTGTCAATGATCGATACATTGACTAAAGTAGTATACTTGGACCTTAGATCGAAGGGTCATCGACAGGGTTGGCTTTGGGGTTCTGACTTGTCACTAGTTTGCTAGGCCAACTTTGTTCGAGGATGAATATGAGTCAGCGATGACACGTGGTCTTGACAACGAAGTGCAACTGCTGTGCTTTGACAGTCGTGGGGGATTCACAACCCTGCACTAATAGAGGTATATGTCCTATGTATATTAGGGGACGCGAAATTACGGAATCTTTGCAAACAATAAAAACTAACTCACGTTGGACGTGTAGTGCAGTTTAGTGATTTCGTCATCACGAATTAATCATAGTGTCGGGTTACTGAGTTTGACATAATCATGGCTTGTTGAGGTTTATGCCCTAGATGCCGTACAGGGATTAGATGTACGAGGGCATTAGTGTAATTTTGTAGTGTTTAAGTTCTGTAATTAGATTATTTGATAATGGAATTACTTTATTTTTGTCGATTTTAGTTTTGATAATAATACAAAAGGCATATTATTACTTCGTCCAAATAAATTAACCTTGCAATCGAGTTATGAATTAATAAAACCCAATATTTACAGTTCAGTTAATGATTCTGTAGATACAGAGAGGGGGCACCAGTAATCTGAAATACTGTAATATTAAATTAAGTCCACAACTCTTAGTCTCTAGTAGGGTAACTGGATAGACAAGTATGACTTGATTGTCTGTGGGTACAATACGATTGTGCCAACCGTTCACTTGGGAAGTGGGGAACTCATGACATTGATAAAAGAAGAATTAGGGAAATGTCTGTATTTGGACACTGGCTCGTAATCAAACGATCAGACGCTGGGAAAGTCATTGATCGATCGATTGGCTGTAGTAGTCTACGTGAACCTTAGACCGAAAGAGTTAATTCAGAGTTGGTCTTAAGGTCTTAATAGGTCACTAGTTTGCTAGGCCATAATTTCCAGGTGCATGGGTCTGCAACAAACTGCGGTCTTGACTTTTTGACGTGATTGCCGGTTATACCGTTGAGCGGGATTTATGGCTTCGATTAGATTCGAGGTTAACGCCCTATGGAGTTTCGATGTGCGAGAATCTACCTAAGTCATTGGTCAGAGCTCAGAACTGACTGACACGAACATCATAGTCAAGTTCTGTAAGTTCAATTACGCGTGAATTTCACTCGACCGGGAAAACATAAAGGGTTTATACTTAGGACCATAATCTATGGTCGATTCGTTAAGAATATAATATTGGTACTCAACTCGGGATCGGTTCGGTACCACGAGGCTGGCTAGGTGAATACCGAACTCTTGGATTCCTCTCGGAGCCGATTGAGATGAACCCAGAGAGTCAGGCCTAAAAACGACAACTGACATAATGTTAATATGAGAAGGAGCAGGCTGTATAACGACCCTAGCTCTCGCTACCTCGTCTAACGTTGACTTACATGACCGCGGTGTTGTAATTTGGAAGACATATGAAAGTGCGTATGAAATTTTTCCATTTATGTATTGGAACATCGTTTCTTTATATGACAAAAGAATGCTTCCAATTTCTATTTACATACAAAACCTTATTACACCGAAAGTGTACAAACTGCACAGTAAAAGGAACCTATGCGCCCGGCCACACAGGTCGTCATCTATGCACACACTTCCACCCTAAAAGTCGCTGGAAGCTTCAAAAGGTCGCCTTACCATCTAAGCGATCACGTACCATGGTTGCATGCACCTACAACACATAACGTGAGGGCGAGCGATAGGCTCAGTAAGCAGGAAATTATACAGAAATGCACGTGTCGTAATTCGCAAAGACCTCTGCGTCGATGCTTTCCAGACTTCTCTTTTCCTCTTGTTCTCTCATTTCATATTGGGCCCTCGGCTTTTCGATCTAACTATGCCCCATACTCGAGCTCTTAATCCACTCGGGATGTACATATAGGTGACAATACACGAATTGAGAAGCAACTCTAGTTCGCAATTTGCCTTTCTTCTTTTGGCGCCTTTTCAATCCCAATGTGGTCCACATTGAGAGGCCATCGATGCCTTTTCTATCCCAATGCTTTCCACATTGAGAGGCTAACCCGTGCACGCAAATTGCCTTTATTCCCCAGGGCACTTTTCAATCCCAAATGCGGCCTGTCACGTGGACACTCCACGCTGGTAGCCTACCACGAGGTTGCCAACGCCCGAGGTTCCCTCGGCGTTGCTTATCTCCTCGGGTCGCATCCTCCAGGTCGCACCTCCCGCAGAGGGCATCAACCCAACATTCGTATGGTCGATGATGCATCAACGCCGCCATGTCACATGGGAGAGCCGTGACTCGACAGTGAGTCGACAATAAATGCCCATACAGTAAATATTCATCGCTCGTAGGCGATCTTGACTCATGCACGCTCTCCTGCCCTGACTTTTCACTAGGCGAGCATGCACGTGATCATGTTATGAATCATATGAACATGCATGTCATGTCATCATGAGTGGAAATTAAATTATGTCACATAAACTTCACGTTCCTTTCGTAAACGCATATAGTCACATAATTCATGCACATAGAGTCATGTGTTGTAGTTGAGGTGGAGTCTCCACTTACCTGTCGTCCGTAGATTAATTGCTACTGACCCGACGAATTTCCTAAGTCTCAACCATGAGCATAAAATTACATTGTCAGCGAACTATACTAGATGCGTGAACT
>JAPQWV010001420.1:0-89000 GCA_027422505.1 Craterostigma plantagineum | reverse complement strand
AAGTGCCTTCACTTGAGCTTGGCCATTGGAAGCGCAATTGCCCGAAGCTAGCCGCCTCAGATAAAGAACTTTATGTTTTGGAAACAAATTGTTCTATGACAGTATATTCCGTTACGTGGATCTTAGACTCGGGAGCTAGTGCTCACATCTGTGTTTCGAACCAGGGTCTGGAACGAAGTAGGAAGCTGGCGGATCGAGAGATCATGATCAACGTAGGAAGCGGACATAGTGTACCGGCGACCCACATTGGATCAAGAACTCTTGGTTTATCTGCTAGACATAGTTTACTGCTTTGTGGGATAAGGTTCGGTCTATGCAAAGCTATACAGACCTGCCCAAATCGTTGTGGGGTCATGCTTTGTTGACAGCGGCACACATTCTGAATAGATGTTCTACAAAGTCTGTCGATCGTATTCCGTATCAGATATGGACAGGATGAAAACCGAGCTTGAATCACATTAGAATTTGGGTTGCCCCGCGTTTGTGAAAAAGCTCAAGACAGATAAACTGGAATCGAAGGCTGTGAAAGGACGTTTTGTCGGGTATCCTGAGGATTCCATGGGATACCAGTTTTACTTCCACGACGATCAGAGAATCGTTGTAGCCCTTCAGGCTCACTTTCTCGAAGAAGATTTTGTTCGAGAAGGTGGAGCGGGTCGCGAAGTAACTCTTGGAGAGTATTCAGACGCACTTTCACAAACTCCAGTGTCGGGTGCCACCGTAGAGCAGTCCGAGGCGCAACCTAACTTGCGCAGGTCGGGTAGAGTATCTCGCCAGCCTGAGAGATACGGGATGGTCCACATCGAGCATAAGGTTGCTGCGATGGAAGGGCACGTCGAAGACGACTACTACCTATGACCAGGCAATCGGGGATAAGGATTCGGAGAAATGGCTTATAGCTATGCAAGCCGAAATGGATTCTATGCACGAAAACCAAGTCTGGACTCTAGTAGACCTCCCAGATGGTTTCAGACCCATTGGGTGTAAATGGATCTACAAGAGAAAGATAGGATCTGACGGATTGGTTGATACATACAAAGCTAGGCTTGTGGCGAAAGGGTACAGTCAAAAAGAGGGCATTGACTATGAGGAGACCTTTTCACCTGTTGCTATGATGAAGTCCATTCGAACATTGCTTGCAATAACTGCGCATTATGACTATGAGATCTGGCAATGGATGTGAAAACTGCGTTCCTAAATGGATACCACAAGGAGGAAATATATATGGAGCAGCCCAAGGGTTTTACATCGCAAGGAGATGCTCATAAGGTGTGCAAACTGAACAAGTCCATTTATGGACTGAAAAAAACCTCCAGAAGCTGGAATCTTCGGTTCGATGAAGTGGTCAAGGGCCATGGATTCTTAAAGAACGAAGACGAACCTTGCGTCTACAAGAAAGGCAGTGGGAGCAAAATATCTTTCCTCGTATTGTACGTGGACGACATCCTTTTGATAGGAAATGATATTGGAATGCTCTCGATGGTGAAAGCGTGGCTTTTGACCAAATTCTCCATGAAAGCTTGGGAGAAGCTACCTACATCTTGGGGATTCGGCTCTATAGAGATCGAGCGAATTGTATGTTAGGACTCTCCCAAGCCCTTTACTTAGAGAAGGTCCTGAAGCGATATAATATGGACAACTCTAAGAAAGGGTTCCTGCCTATGCGGCATGGGATTCACCTTTCCAAGGCTATGAGCCCTCAAAGTGAGTTGGAGCGGAAAGAGATGAATGGAATCCCCTATGCATCCGCAATGGGTAGCTTGATGTACACGATGCTTTGCACGCGACCTGACTTGGCGTACGCTGTGAGCGTAGTCAGTCGGTTTCAGGCTGACCCTGATAAGGAACATTGGACAGCAGTCAAGACTATCCTCAAGTACCTCAGACGGACTAAGGATATGATGCTGGTGTACCGTAATGGAGAATTGGAAGTGGAATGGTATACGGATTCGATTTCCAGTCTGACGTGGACGACCGAAAATCCACTTCATGATTCGTCCTTACGCTCAACGGTGGAGCGTTGTCTTGGAAAAGTTCCAAACAGAGCACTACTGCAGATTCCACCTGCGAAGCAGAGTATATAGCGACCTCAGAGGCAGCTAAGGAAGGTGTTTGGATGAGAAAGTTCTTGAAAGAACTTGGTGTCGTTCCTGTAGCAGATAGGCCATTGCCATTGTGGTGTGACAATACTGGCGCTATTGCTCAGGCGAAAGAATTGAGGTCTCACAGCAGGTCCAAACATATAGAAAGAAAGTACCACGTGTTGCGTGGATTCGTTGAGAATGGCTACATAGCCATGCAGAAGATTGCGACCGCGGAAAACGTGGCCGACCCGTTCACCAAGCCTCTATCACAGGCAGTGCTGGCTAGACATCTCGAAAAGATGGGTATTAGATACTGCAGCGCATGGCATTGAGTGCAAGTGGGAGATTGTTAGGAATATGCCCTCGAATGCTATACGAGGATTAGATTGTATAGGGCATTAGCTTATTTATCATTCGACCTTTTATGTAATAAGATATTTTTTATGTGTTTATTGAAAGGCGTTGTTCGTTTATTGGATATAAGAGTACTTTACTAAGCATCCGGTAAAGCAACAAATGAACAAATCCAAATGTATCGAGTTGAGTCACTGTTCTCGATGGGTACGAGAGAGGAAGGCACCAGTGGGTGCTGGATAACCGATTACGGCTTATTGTCGATGACCTATCGAGTGCCGATATCCCGCATGGAAGCGGAGGTCATGACTTGTGATGCGAGTCGAATCAATGGATTGAATCGTTTCATGGACACTGACTCACGGTCGTACGGTCGAACATGGCTTATTAGTCAAGGAGTGTCAATGACCGACGACAACACTATAGTAGTCTACGTGAACCTTAGACCGAAATGGGCTTTGACAGAGTTGACATTGAAGTCTCGACTGTCACTGGTTCCCCTCGACCCGATTTGCTGTTGCATGAGTCAGCGTGCCAGATGCAGTCTTGATGACGATTTGTGATTGCCGGGCTTAGACCACCGAGTACGGATTCACAGTCTTGCAATTAATCGAGATAAGTGTCCTATGAGGACGGCAATGGGAAATTATGAAATAATTGGCCAAGGTATTGAACTAACTCATGTTAGACATGGAGGGTAGTTTTGGTAATTTGCCTCGTCCCTGTTTTATCATATAATCGAGTATAGTGAGTTTGACATAGACCATGGCTCTCACTCGATTGGGACACAGCTGAAGGGTTTATACGTAAGACTATAATCTATAGTAAGGTTCTCAAATAAAGACGGTCCAAATTCGCACTTGAATCGGGTTACGGTCCGGTACTGCGGGACTGGCTAGGTAACTGCCGGACTCTTAGATTCCTCCCTTGCCGATTGAGTCGAACCTAGAGATTTTGGCTTAAAAAGGATCATCAACGTGTACTGATAAGGAGAGAAAGTGTTTTGGGCCTTAACGGGTCTTGGGCCGTTGGGCCGCGCCTTAGTGGCCTCGGACTTCGTATGAAACTAACTTTGAGACTTAGGCTTGGCCAAGTGCTTAAAAGGCTTGAGGGTAAAATTGGAATTTGACCCTAAGCTGATTTTCAAATTATGCCTTGGGAATTAATTTCGAAAATTAAATATAAATATGGAAATAATGTATTTGGAATATTATTTATTTTAAGGTGAAATTTCGAAATTAATCTTGGATTAAGTTTCAAATTTTATGCCATATTTAAATATACTTAGTTTGACTTAGTATTTAAGTTAGTTGTCTAATTATGGTAAGTATCCTTATATGAATTTTGAATTAAATAAGGGAGAGAAAGATATGGCAAAATCTCTCCACTTAAGGAGCAAAATCAAAAACCATATCTTTGAGATATCCTATGGATTTCCAATTATATCATAGTATAAATAGGGCAGCCCTATTTCATAATTAGGGGTGAAAAATTCGTGCATAACTAAGGCACAAAACACACACCGAACAAAAACACTCTTCCCTCACGCGACGGCTCGGTTCTCTAGCCATCTTTAGAGAACTGATTCCATGGTACACTGCGAGGTCGGCGTAACGATCTAGTGCCATCCACCACCATCGACAAAGTCTTGAAGAAAAGGACGATGAGCTGCCACTCGCTTCAACTGGTAATTCTCTACGGGTTTGACCCGCCCTATTACATGTCTATATGTTACTATTCTGATCCGAGCAACCAGGGTAATAAGGGAACCCGGAATAGCAGGTAGTTTTTCGATCGAGAAATTAACCCTGATCGAAGAACTTAGCGAGAAAAATTGAAATCACGCAAATAGTCACAGAATACGATTTAACATTGAATTCAAGCAGATACTGAAAATTAATCGATGAAACTACAGGTATATGCTCGAAATCAGCTACTGATTACTCACAACATAAGATTAAACATGTTCGAAGCACATAATGTTCAATTTTGCAAAAATCAGAACACGTTCAAACTGTCTTCGCGATCACGACTCCGATTTCTACCAATCTAATCCTGATTGATTTAAACTACTTAGGCGAGCATAGAAACATCAAATTCCACTCAGATAAGCCCATAATTAAGGAAATCGGATTGAATTTCGGCTTCGCGCCAAAACTGTTCTTCGAACAAAACTATTTTTAGAATCAAAATTCGATCTAAATTCTAACAATTATGATTCAAAACAGAATGAATCTGCTCTGATACCATTTGTTAGGTCCTATTTTATCAACTCTAAGATTCTAGACTTCAATCCTTAGTTAATCGATTAGAGTTGTGTGAAATTCAAAGTTCGATCGAAAAACTCGTTTGAAACCTCGAGAGAGAATTTGCTTAGTGAGATGTAGATTCTATTGTTTCTCTCTCCAGAAATTAGATTGGCAGCCCTTCCGATCAATTTTCTAAAATCTTCCATTAAGCTCAAATGTTTACAAGGTATTTATACCAAACATACTTGGTATAAATAACAAGCTAAGTCCTAAACTATGGACAAATACAATAAAAGCCCATAATTACAAGGACATCTAATAATCAAAGCACAATTACAAGTGGTGCTCTACAGAAGCAAATTATGAAGAAGGAGACTGCTTGAAAGAGTTTCGATCGAAGTTAGCAAACCCCATGAACAAACCGGGCGAATGGAGTATATACAAGTAAAACGGAATCGGATAAAATTTGGCTTAGCATGTCATCAAATCGGGTGAGTGAAGCCTTGTACAAACTATCGGCGATTTGGAATTAATGTTTAATAATCAATACAATCAATCGGCCGAATGCTTGGAATTCCGCACACGAGTCGGGCGATTTAGTGAGTGAAAAAAAGCTCGACGAAACTCACGTGAACATCGCACAAATCGGGTGCAATACTTTGCACGCACGACACAATCGAGCGATTTGGAGGCCATGCAAATCGAGTGATTTTGATTGACACCTCCAAGAAGCCTCGGCGATTGGACTTAGGAACAACTTCAATCGGGCGAATGGTGATTTAATTGAGGCTTCACGAAAGTGAAGTTTTGATGCATGAAATCGGGCGATTTGTCGACCACTCTGCAAAAGTGATGTTGAATCATGACTCAAATAGGGCGATTCTTGACTGGAATAAGTTGTCAGACGAAATTAAACCACTACACATCCAATCGGGTGATTGGGTCATGATGAACCGAACGACGTGAATAACCCAAGAATCGGAGGTGCAAACCATCATAGGCGATAGGTGAGGACGACGGAGACGGGCATGAGCCACTCGCTTACTCAGTGCCCGAGGTCCAAACCGTTGAGGCGGGAGACGGGGGTGAGCCACTCGTCTACTCAGGTACTGAGGTGCAAACCGTCTGGGATTAGCGGGAGACGGGGGTGAGCCACTTGTCTATTGAGGTACTGAGGTGCAAACCGTCAGGGATTAGCGGGAAACGGGGGTGAGCCACTCGTCTACTCGGCTGCGTGAGCGACACCTGAGGTGCAAACTGCTAATTCTGTGAGATTAGACGTGGGGTCTAGACGTGTTGAGACGTTATAGGTTGAGATAGAAAGTGCACATTGTGAGATATATGGGATGGGTTCGAGTGCACGTTGCATACACACATATTTCACCTACTGAGTAAATAGCTCAGGGTTTTACGTGTTGTAGGTACATCCGAGCCAGCGTCGAGGCTGAGGCGGGCTGACGACGGTGCTCCACGAACTTCTAAGGGCGAGGCTGTACATGGATGACGACCTGTGGAGCGACGTTAGGGTTTTTAATATTTTGATATTTTGGGGCTACGATCCGTGTAAATTCATGCAATGTAGATGACGTTAGGAGTAATATATTTTATTTTCGAAAACGTTTTTGCTAGATGGGTCTTCCGCGACTTACGTTGTGAAAATCCGCCCTGTAGATTGTCCATGTACCGCCGCTCAAAAGCCTTGAGGATCAGCCTTGCCTATAAGTTTTAAGGTTTGATGTGAATGAATGATTACGATAATGTGTCTTTTTACGTGACTAATTATAGATCATAAGATGCCGACACGACGTAGAGAAGTGGGCGAGACTAGTCGTATGACTGAACTCGAGTCCCCTACCATTGAAAGGGACTCAGTTATTCTGCGACATACCGAACTGATCCAACGACAATTGGATCAGGTCAATGAGCTTATCCGTAATAAAAATTCTTCTGAGCTTCGTCAGTCTCCACAGTCGGAGCGTGTAGAGATCATAGGAGAGTGATTTCTTAAACTTAATCCCCCGACATTTGCGCACGATACCGATCCTACGATGGCAGAGGATTGATTACGTACTCTAGAAGACAAGTTCTTGTACGGCCGAGTACTCGAGGATGAAATGGTGCTATGTGCCGTTTCTATGCTCCGTGGAAATGCTAGGTTTTGGTGGGACACCATCAAGATCCTAGAAGATCCAATAAATATGGCGTGGGAACGATTTAAGGAACTGTTCTATGAGAATTACTTCACGACCCACGATCAAACTGAAAAGCTGAATAAGTTCATCAACCTCAAACAAGGCGAAAAAACTTATCGCGGAATATATCCGCAAGTTTGAGGAGTTATCCCGATTCGCCCCACACATGGTGGTGACTAATGCTCTGAAGATAGCGAGATTCCAGGTAGGTCTCAAACCCGAGATCTACCGAGACGTGAGCATGGATGCGAGATTTGACATTCGCTCAAGTAGCAGAGTGGGCACTTATCGCAGAGCAAGCGGAGGACCAAATTGTGGCGGCCCAGGAAGCAAAGAAGAAAACTAAAAATCATCAAGGGGTGGAGGCGATCGAAAGCGACAACGCTTCGAAGGAAGCCCCAACAATAATCAGGGTAGATATCTGAGACAACCAAACCAACAGCCAAGGCAGAAACTAGGACCAACCAATTTTCCTATTCGACCTGAATGTATCCCCAGTGCCAGCAATGTTGATGATACCATGCGGGCATGTGCTATGGCCCAAGACCCAGAACTGATCCCCAATGCTTCCGGTGTTGATAGCCGGGACATTTTGCCCAAGCTTGTCGAATAAACTTACCCCAAAATCAAACTCCACCAGTAGCACGACCAAAATTCGGGGAGGATGCAATACCCCGAATTTATGAAGAGGCTAATCTGTGAACGTATGTGCATATTATGTGAGTCTGTGATTTGCATATTATGTGCTGACATGATTTCAAACTATATGTGATACCGTGTATACATGTTTACGTGCTATTAGGACAACTGACTGGGTAGGAAATTCGATTTGAAAACTCACAAAGAATTTTGTATAAGTTATATAATATCAATAGGAGAAATTTTCGATACAAACTAGATATGTGAAATCAAGAAATTCAAACTATAATTTCTAGATAATATTGTTGCTGAGAATATAATTAGAATAGAATTGGGCCATGTTTAATTTCGGACTTAAGCCCAAAAGTTAGAGATAAATATTAGAAACAAAGATTACTTAGACTTACAGGGAAAACTTGCGTTACCTTGTGTCCCATCATATATGCTTGGTACTTATTAGAACTCATGGATAGTATAAGGTGATTAACAAAAGAAACCCTACGTAAGGAAATAGTTCAAACGAAGGCTAAGACGGGAAGAGGAAAATTCACGTAACATTAATCGAAGTCAAGCTTTAGGAAGGTATAAACCCTTACCCTAATCAGTACCTTTTATTTATAAGCTTAAATGAATTTCACTTTGCAAAGATTTAGAATCGAAAGGGAGACTTAAAGTGTACTGTTTTCCTAGATTAGAATAGTTTCTAAGGAGACGTATGATTTCTATGTTAGTTGTTAATTTTAGGGTTTTAAATATAAAGCATGCTAACATAGTAATGTAGACATGTACAGGTTACGTTTAAAGGAAGTAGTAAGGTAAGGAGCAAATTATGAAGAAGGAGACAGCTTGAAAGGGTTTCGATCGAAGTTAGCAAACCCCATGAACAAATCGCGCGAATGGAGTATATACAAGTAAAAAGGAATCGGGCGAAATTTGGCTTAGCAATCGGGTGACAGAAGCCTTGACAAACTCTCGTGATTTGGAATTGTGAATGTTCAATAATCAATACAATCAATCGGCCGTATGCTTGGAATTCCACACATGAGTCGGGCGATTTAGTGAGTGAATAAAAGCTCGACGAAACTCACGTGAGCATTGCACAAATCGGGTGAAATCCTTTGCATTCACGACACAATCGAGCGATTTGGAGGCCATGCAAATCGGCGATTTTGATTGACACCTCAATGAAGCCTCGACGATTGGACTTAGGAACATCTTCAATCGGGCGAAATGAAATTTTGATGAATGAAATCGGGCGATTTAGGCATGGAATAAAACCCTCGGCGAAACCAAGCCTTGAGCTGGACAAATCGGGCAATTTGTCGACCACTCGGCGAAAGTGAGGTTGAATCATGACTCAAATCGGGCGATTCTTGACTGGAATAAGTTGATCAGACGAAATTAAGCCACTACACATCCAATAGGGCGATCGGATTGATGAACCGAACGACGTGAATAACCCAAGAATCGGATGATCTCAATGCTCGGCGAAACTCATAATAGCCCATGATGAATTGGGCGAAACTAAGGTCTATGTGAGACCAATTGAGCGAATCAAATTTCCATGCATAGCTATCGACCGAAATTATAACATTAGTGACCTAACCTAGACTTTGTCGAGACCTAGGGTTTTTAGCAAATTAATATAGTCAAAATAAATTAATTCGACTTAGGTACCTTATTTAGGTGTGATACTAACACTATGATATTTCTGTCCTAAGGTCGAACAATAGGAATTTCACAAGGCAAGGCAGTAAGTGCAATTAGCTTGGACGACATGCAGGTGAAATCCACCTACGACACGTAAATGTATATGTGAACCCTCGTGGGATATTTATGTGCTTACGTGGATTCAATGAATTTATGATTTGGTGAATTACATGCTTTACATGTTTTACAATTGTTTCACGTCATATGTACTTTATTTGTATTGTACATGCATGTCACGTTATATGTAATATTTGCACTGCACGTGCATTTCACGTTAGGCTGAGGTTGAGCACCGTAGAAAACTGTGATGCCTTATTACGTCAAGGTGCGAGGTATAGATTTGAGGAAAAGTTGGGGTAAGTGCTAGGGTATTGCGCGAGAGGTGAGATGGGCGGGAGACGGGCGTGAGCGACTTGTCTACTCAGTGTCTGAGGTGTAAACCGTTGAGGCGTGAGACGGGGGTGAGCCACTCGTCTACTCAGATACTGAGGTACAAACCATCCTAGATAATAGGTGTTTGAGATGGGATAGGGACTTGAGCGACTCGTCTACTTAGGATCTGAAGTGCAAATCGTTGAGGCGGGAGATGGGGGTGAACCACTCATCTACTCAGATACTGAGGTGCAAACCATCATAGGCGATAGGTGAGGATGAGTTGCAAATAGCTCAGGATTTTACGTGTTGTAGGTACATCCGAGCCATACGGTGGTGCGCGTCGAGACTGAGGCCGGCTGACGGCGGTGCTCCACGGTCTTATGAGGGCGATGCTGTACATGGATGACGACCTGTGGAGCGATGTTAGGGTGTTTAATATTTTAATATTTTGGAGCTACGGCCCGTGTAAATTCATGCGATGTAGATGACGTTAGGAGTAATATATTTTATTTTCGAAAATTGTTAGATGGGTCTTCCGCGACTGACGTTGCAAAAATCCGCCACTTAGAAAGTGAGGGTCGCTACACTTTCGGCCTAACAAATTCCCCAGCAGCCCTTATGAATCTTATGAACTGAGTCTTTGGAGACTATCTTGATCGTTTTGTCATCGTCTTTATCGATGATATTCTGATCTATTCGAAGATAAGAGCTGAACATGACATCTATGAATTGTCTTAGGAATTTTGCGACAGAAACAACTCTACGCCAAATTCAAGAAATGCGAATTTTGGCTCGAGCAAGTAGCTTTCTTGGAACACGTGATTTTAGGAAATGGAATCTCTGTGGACCCAAGCAAAATCGAAGCTGTGAACAATTGGCCACGTCCAACCACTCCTACTGAGGTTCGGAGTTTTCTTGTACTTGTGGGATATTAACGTAAGTTCATAGCTGACTTCTCTAGCATAGCCTCGATGCTAATGAACCTTACAACGACAAAAAGCCAAACCTTGAGGCTGAGGGTATAAGGGTAGTGCAAAAATTCGGTTGGAAAAATAAGGTGAAAGGGTAGTAAAGGGAACTTGTTTTGAGAAGGGTTGAGCAGATAAGTCAAGGATTACGGAATAAGAATGTTGATTCAAATGTTGGGGCAACATGTGTAACTGTCAGTTTGATATTGCTATATTTGTGTGCTTTCATTTATTTGCATTAGCTTTTTGTCGTGCATGTGTCAATTTCGTATGTCTACTTTAGATATCTCTCAGAATTGCATTAGAATTTCTCGAAGGACAGCTGGTTACGCTTGTCTCTATGTGCTCATCAAAGTCGCTCAAACGATTAGTCTCACTTGACTCTACATTGATTTTTGACTTGGTATTTTTGGTTGAATCATAATCTGATGTGCACCTAAATTCGCTCATGACCGATTCCTCAGTTACTATTTTTAGCTCCATGTTTTGAAAAATCGTGACCTAAGTTGAACTCGTGTACACTATGCAGTTCTTTTATTTCAACGGTTATTATTTGGTTCTACTAACTCCATGATATGATATAATTACTCAGTGAGCCGTTTAATTACTTATTACCGTTGGAACTGTTCTGAGTTTTAAGTGGTGGCTTAGGTGATCATGTGTAACTATTCATCTCATCCCACTTGCATCATTTCTAACTCTCTCTCTCTAAATCATCTCTCTTCAGTGACTTGTCAATAGGGTTTTCACTGTTGCACAAATTTTCGACCTTGATTCTCTATTCCCAGTTGATACTATGTCGAATTCTCCTCCTCAACCAAATGTTGATGCAACATTCGATGCTAACATCGATTTTCCAGTGCCTTTATAAGTGATTCCAGGCCCAAGGGACATTGTCATCTACACCGGTCCCTTCCATCCACTCCGTCCAGCCAGACCACCGTCTCAGGCCAATGAAGGACAATCATCGCCACCACAAACCACTGAAGCTCCACAGCCTTCGCCGGCAGACCCCTCTACGGCGAACCCTAACCAAGAAACCTCAGTGCCATAAATCGACCAGAAGAAGACGATGATGATGTGCCAATGGGAACCTGTCTCTAATCGCTCCAGAAACGGCGAAGAAACCGCAGTGATGACCCACCGCCAACCTCATCTGGCGTAAATCCAAAGTCGGCAGCCCCAATTGCAGGCGAAGAGCCCGAAGCGCCGAACTCAGAGACGGAGGAAACCCCTGTTTCCACCAACCCACCATCATCAGAATCTCTTCCGGCCACAGAAGCCCCCAGAGTGCCGTCGGAATCTCGGCCGGAAACCTCGAAGAAGCGACTGAAGTCCTCCAAGAAGCGTAAGAGCAAACCGCGTCCTGAAGTTCAAGCCCCTGCACCTAAACGACGACGAAGCGGCCGAATTAGGCGCGCACTGAACCCCACCTTCAACGTCGATGACCCAATCGACTTGTCCAGCGATTCCATTGACACGATCGTCGACTCAACCACGTATGACGGCCTCGATTCTATGAGCTCAGGCGAGGACTTCATCATTCCAGGGGGAGAGACACCATCCTCTGTTTCAGAGTCTCTCACTGCCTCAGACAGGTCCAAGAATGAAGGCGAGGATGATGCTGATCTGGCAGAAACCCTGGAGTCCTTAAGGAGTGGAATGGAGAAGCGGGCTGGGAAGAGGCCTATGGAGAGTGCAGACAGGCCTTCCAAGGAGGCAAGGACTGAAGAACCACCTCAAGCTTACACCAGCACCGTGCCATTTCACCAGTCCTTGGCGATAAGAAGATGTTGAGACTGGGAGAGTCCACTACCCAACCGCAAGTTCTACCGCGCAGTCAATGAGGAACTGTGGGATTCCCTGAGTCAGAGACTCTTGAGGGTTGAGCGGGTTGTGGACGTGGCGAGCTTCAGGAAGTACGGCGTGATGCAATTTCTGGAGTCTCGACTGTCGGACATATGGTGACAAGTCAAGGGACGTACTATGATTCAGTCGTCCGCAAGGTATATGCTAACTATTCTTTAATGTAGCTGAGGTTAATTCTCGCAAATATGGGAAGGTGTTTCTGAGGGGGAGACTGTATGATATCTCGTCTAGGGCGATTAATAGATTTCTTCATACTCCGGATGTTGATATGGGGTATGAATATGACAATGATGCCGTGGTTAGGTTTATCACTAGGGTTAGAGTAAGTAAATGGGAAGGGAACTATGCAGGTAGTTCTTTAACGTCGTTATACGTTCTTTTTAAGGTCGGTGTGTGTAGTTGGTTGCCCACGCTAAATGAAACGAGGGTGACTGAGGGCATGGCGCATTTGCTATTTGCTGGGCCAAAATCTTCCTATGAATTGGGGTGAGTTGATACTCAACCATATGTCGAACCAAGCGGAGAAGTATGGAAGGGAATTCTCCCTTACCCGTCAATCATCTACGGCGTTCTTTTACAAGGTGGATTCCAGCCGACACAGAGAGACTTTGGTGACCACTCAGAGAAGCCCATACACTGTTCCGCCAAGGCTCTGACAGGCTTGTGGACCTCCCCTGGCGCACACTAGCCCAAATCGAGCAAGATGTTGATCGGAATGTTGGGTCAACATCAGTTGCTGCCCTGGAGCAAGCAGTCAGGTGCCTCGAAGAGCCCATCGTAGCTTTGGTGCTCAACGAGATGCCTTGAAGAGCTTGATTTCTTCCCAAAAAGGGGGAGATGAAGCAGAAGTTGGACAAGCTGAGGATCAAGCCGAAGTTGGACAAGCTGCGGATCAAGCCGGACCTAGTGGTCATGGCGGCGCGAAAGAGGCTGAGCATACAGGGGGAATCGCGAATAAGAGCAAGGTCAGCAGGATGAAGATCAAGGAGGGAATGCAGTTGGAGCTGGGGAGGAAGAAGCAGAAGACTCGATCGAGAGTCTAAATCTTTAGGCTTCGATTTTTTGTGCATGCTCGGTTTGTGTGTGTTTGCATGCTTGTCTGCTTCTTATTTGTGTACGTGTTTTATTTTGGACCATGTCTATGTTTTTTTGCAGGACCTCTAATGGCGTGTACTAATTAGTAGTATTTTGAATGGTTTGTTAACTATTCTATTTGCGTTTACTCTAACTATCTTTTCATGTTTTTGTGATTAAGTAGATCTGGCCTTAAGGGGGAGTTTTGCTACGACAAACTTCTGCATTGGTTTTGGGGAGAAAGATAAAAAGTGGGAGATTGTTGATGTTGAGCCTTCAACATTAGCAATGTTGGGGTAATATTCTAGTCAACATTTGTTGGTTGAGAATGTTCCCTATCTCAGTTTTATCTTTCAGAGATTGTTGATGTTGAGCCTTCAACATTAGCAACGTTGGGGTAATATTCTAGTCAACATTTATTGGCCGAGATGTTCCCTATCTCAGTTTTATCTTTCATGCCCAAAACTTTTATTTTATTGATGAAGTGGCATTTTTCTAGTGTTGTGCAGGATATGGACAAGTGCTGGAATGGATCAAACCGTGTGGAAAGAGTGTGGATAAGCTGGAGCGAAAATTGGAAAGAAGCATACTAAAAATAGGAGGCTTGGAGCTCAAATGAAGACCGAGTGTTTGGAGCTGACCAAGTCGAGTCCTAACGGTCAGTAACGGACCAAATCTACCTTAGGGACGTTAGTGGCAGTTGCTAAGTCCATTTTATGGAGTAACGCCCAAGTCGAGTATATAAAGGGCGACTTCATTTTCCGGACAAAGGGACGAACTTTTAACGAGCGAGAACGAGATTATCAGAGCGAGTTTGAGCGAGTATCATCTCTCAAGAGAGTTTTCTTTTTAGCCTAGTTTTTCAAAGGTCGAAAGACTTTGTAGTTTGCAGAATCGTTTGGTTCGTAGGTTTTGCTAGGCCTAGTATTGACTATCTTTTTTGATAGTTTGTAATCCATCTTTACAGTGGAGTTTGCGCCTTGAGGCACGTAGCAAGTTATATGACTTGCTGAACAAAATCACATCTCGAGTTCGTTCGTTTAATCACTAAGTAATCATCATTTCTGCTATGCGTTTCTAAGTGAGTGTGAGTGTTAGCCCAACATCACGTCCAACATCAGTTTACAACTTAGTGCATTTACATCCATTTGTGACGGGACCCCCTTCAGGTTTCAATTATTGTTTTAATCTCAACATCTATACCAACGTGCACATATAGACTCATTAAGTTTTGGAAGTTACCTTAACATGTAAGGTCATGACAACACCATACAATTCACCTTAAGCACAAAAATCGCATGACTTAAATCACAAAAATCACATATGATAATGAAGACCCTCACATGTCGAAACAATCTGAAGTTACACATCCTCAAGAACTCAATTTATCCCACGTTTCCCAACATGTAATTACCAAATACAATCACCGTAGTCATCTTCATACTAAACATTATTCACACCCCGAAGACACTTCCGACACGTACAAACATATCTATGAGAATAATTCGAACCTATGTATTCCCATACCAATAAATAATTTGCTAAAATTTCTTAAGCTTACTATCTGTCCAAGAATATTCACCTGCCGAAGACTATGCACTAAACATCTATCCAAAATACTAAGTGTTCAAGGCCAGTTCTAATACCGAGAATAAAGAAATTAACGACTTTTATCTACTGAAAATATTAAATACACATAAGTCTTCAAATTAAAACTTAGGAGTACTAAATTCATCTAAAATACCCAAGTGTCTACCACGTGAACTACATCAGACCCTATATTGCAACTCTTATACTGTTTCAAAAACATTTCTAACACCGAAACTTCTTTGTATACATGCTAATCCTTACTTAACATGGTCATTTCGAGATTCTGGGTGATGTCGTCAGAAAATGGATCTACCGCGCTAAAAGGCCAACGAACTATTTCCCACCTTAGCTCCGCCGCAGATTTCACCTGAAGAGTTAGAAACAGTGTGAGGGTGAGGGGTCGTTTGCCCTCTTGCCTAGGTCAAGAGGGTATTTTCCGTTTTCCAGGTGTAAGGCATCAAGAACGAAATGTGTGTAATTAAAAGAGCAAAGTAACAGTAAGATAAGTGAGAAAATGATACCTGTTCTGAGCGTGCTTTGTGATATTTATAAGGTCCTTACCTTGGATGATTTACGAGCAGCTTTGCCCACTTCCTGCATTTCTCGGACTCGGGTCTCCTTACTTACCACGATGACACGTCCCTTGGCCCGTTTCGTTCTGGGCGGTTATTCCTTGCACGTTCTGCTATCGTCGCCGTGGGGAGATCGTGGCGGTTTCCAATCTAGAGGCCGAGTCCCTAAAGGCACGTACACGTGTCGGGAATTGGGGATGCATTTCGAGGAGAACACCTTCCCCTGCCAGAAGTGATTCTGCCAGGTATTCCGGGGGCGGAACCCCTCGGGTAACTGACCCGAGGGAAGGGGGAGATTTTGGGGTCTGTAAGGTGCCCCTTGCACGGTCTACCCACCGATGGGTTCGGGGCCTCTATCCCGAGGGTCGATCTTGTCAGCCCGAGACGGCGCTGAGGGTAGAGGCCGTCATTCAGATAGGGTGGTTACGTTAGTTGAGGCAGGTCGGTTATTTTACCGGGGGGTCGGTAGAACCCGAGGATAACAATAGTTCCCCCTTCGATTAGTCCAAAAGAGTGTGGTGAATTTTGGACGTCCGTGTGGTTGCGGCAAAATACCCGAGCCGCTGTCGATTTCTAGAGCCGCCGTGGTACCTTGCCTGAGTGAGTTATTCTTTCGCCGAGGCGTGTTGCTTATTTCCCCGGGGCTTAAAATCGTTTCGCTCACTAGCCACGTGTTGCCTTCTTATTGGTCCGTGGTGATGGGACGTTTGGGCAGGAACTCGATCCGCCCTTCCTGACATAGATGCGGATCGTGGTATAGTCGCCGCGGGCGATCGCTGTCCATTGATTAAATCTGTATCCAAGGGCTCAGATCGAGCGAATGGGGCCTATATATACCCCACCCCCTTTTTTCATTTCTTTCTTCACTTTCTCTCACTACTCTCTCTCTTCCAGGTGTTCCCGAGCTCTCGAGTCCTTCAGCCATCTCCAAGCTTTTTAGGTTTTCGTAAATCCTTATTTCCTTAGCCTTTTCTTTTAGCATCATGACTTCTAGCTCTAGCGATAGTTCTCGTGTGGCTTCGGGTAGTTTTGCTGGGGGGTCGAGTAGCTCGGGTAGCAGTAGTGGTTCTTTCGGTAGCGATAGTTATTCCTTGGGTGGTTCGGGTAGCCCTGTAGGTGTAGGGGTAGCCCCCGGGTGAGTGCCGAGGCATCTCGGGAAGGTTCCCCGAGGACCCGTTCTAGGGGTAGGGGTAGTTCTGGGGCTCCTACGGACTCCGAGGCTACCCCGCCTGCTCAGGCTGCCCCCGATCCCGCGTTTCGAGGGAGCCGGCCCCTCCCCGCGAGGGTGACTTCCCCAATCTGGTGGCCTTCCGTCGGGCCTTCAGCGCTTGGATTGGGGAGGTTGAGTCTTTCCGGGCCAGTCGGGAAGGTGTTCGTTGGCATCAAATCAAGGTCTCTACTTTCAAGGCCTTAGATCTCCCTAGGTTAGAATCTCTTGCGGTCCTGCCCTAGGATTATGAATTTAGGATCCCTTCTCCCACCGACCTGGCCAGTACCCCTCCCGAGGGTCTTGGCACATATTTTTCGACCAGGTCGAGATGGTTCTTAGATTTCCCCTACCTCGATTCCTTGTAGATGTCTGTAGGTATTTTGGGATTTCCCTCGCCCAGTTGGCCCCGAACTCCTTCAGTCTCCTTCTTTCTCTCGTCGTTATTCTTTCTCACTCTCGTTATGAGCCTTCGGTCCCCATGATTTCTGCTTTCCTGAAGCTAAGCAAGAAAGAAGAGGGGAAATTTTTCTTCTCACGGGGGCGCCTTAAGGTTGCGCGATCGGGTTATCCTATGTATGTTCTCACGGGGCGCCTTAAGGACCTCAAGTCTATATTCCGACAGATGCGTAGGGCGAAGGGGGATCTAGCGGTGAATGTTGTTGATGCCAAGCGCTTCCTTGACATCTGTCAAGATTTTGCGAGCAGATTCCCGGATGAGGCGTTCTTCCACGACTTGGAGCGATTCTGCCGAGTCTTATACACGAGGGCTGTGGATATGGAGCACTCTGCGTTGTCGCAACGGGCCAAGCTATCTTGGCTTAAAGAGGGTGATCAGTGCACGTCATTCTTCTTCCGACGTGTAGCTATGCGACGCGCAAGGAATCGGATTCTTGCATTGGATTCTGAGAGCGGGGAGCTGATCCATGGTGAGGGGGCTGTTCGGTATGAGTTGGTGCATTTCTATCGCGAGCTGTTGGGAGTCTCGGCGAGGCCTAATCAGGTTACCCACTCGGATCTTGTGCCTTATATCACTCGATCTCTTTCGGTGGAGACGGCTTCTCATATGATCAGACCTATTAGCCGACTGAGATCAAGGAGGCTCTCTTCTCTATGGGGGACGAGAAGGCTCCGGGACCGGACGGATTTACGGCCGCTTCTTTAAAGCGGCGTGGAGTATTATTTGGGAGGATCTCATTCTCTCGGTTCAGGACTTCTTTTTGACGGGCCGGTTGCTTAAGGGCCTTAACAGCACGTCCATCACACTCATTCCGAAGGGGGACTCACCGAGGACAGCGGCTGACTATCGGCCTATCTCATGCTGCAACGTCCTGTTTAAGGTAATCTCTAAGGTTATTGCTAACAGGTTGAAGCTTGTTCTTGGGGAGCTCGTTCATCCGACTCAGACGGCTTTTATTCCGGGACGGAAGATCAGCGATAACATTCTTTTAACCCAGGAGATCTGTTCGGGGTATAACAGCATGAGCCGCCCCCCTCGGGTTGCGCTCAAGGTGGATTTGGCTAAGGCCTACGATAAGGTCGAGTGGAGCTTCTTGCTGGCTGCTATGGGAGCAATGGGCTTCCACCCGACATTTGTTGATTGGATTCGCTGTTGTGTCACTACCACGACCTTTTCCATTAATCTACGTGGAACGCAGGTGGGGTACTTCCATGGGAAGAGAGGCCTTCGACAAGGGGACCCGCTGTCCCTGTACCTTTTCATGTTGGTGATGGAGATTTTACGGAGGATGGTTACACACCACATCTGCCTAGAACCGCGCTTTCTTTATCATTGGCGTTGTGAGGCGTCGAAGCTGGCCATGCTTGCGTTTGAGGATGACCTGTTACTCTTTTCTCATGCTGATGAGGTTTCGATTGGGGTTCTTAAGGCTGCGCTGGATGACTTTGCGGTGGCTTTGGGTTTAGAGCCGAGCCCCGCCAAGAGCGAGATGTTTGTGAGCAAGCGCGCTGAGAGCCTATTGTCGCAATTTTAGACGATTCTTGGCATTCCACAGGGGCAGCGCCTGTGCGCTACCTGGGGGTTCCTCTGATTCCAGGTAGACTATCTATCTCTGATTATGCGCCTTTACTTCAGAAGGTCGATAGGAGGGTGGGATCTGTTGGGGTAGGCCCGATTAATCGACGCCGGCCCCCGAACAGCTCAACGTGGCGATAGCGGAAGCGCGTTTTGAACCGAGCGGCGTAGGGTGCCGAATTTTCGATTTTCAACATCTAAATTCGACCTTACGCCCTTCGGCTTCTCCCGAGGGCTCAAGGTACTGCCCTGAGCCTCAGGAGACCACGTCTAATTCGAATTTCCTAAATTCGAATTTATTACAAATTTAGTCTAATTAATAATTTCGTTCCAAACTAGTTCGAACAAAGCGGCAGCCGACAGTGTTTCGACTATTTGGCGACCGAAACGATTTCCGATCGATACCAAATTTTCCAGATTGATTCTACACTTCCCAGCGATCGTAACGAGGGGTCTTTCGAATCATTCCGATGTCGTTTGGTATTTTTCACAAAATCAAATCAGTGGTTCGAAATTGTCAATTCGACTAAAGCGGCAGTCTGCCGTCTTTCGACAGTTTGACAACCGAAATGATTTCCAATCAATACCAAATTTTCCAGATTGATTCTACACTTCCCAAAGATCGTAACGAGGGGTTTTTCGAATCATTCCGAGGTCGTTTGGTATTTTTCGTAATATCAAATCAGTAGGGTTCGAAATATACCTTCGGCGTACGTGATTACACCTCGGATGAGCGTCGCAGTGCCTAGTCTGATTCCCGGGCCTCCGGGCTAGATCATCACGCCGGTATGTCCTTGATCGAACCTCCGAGACTGCTCCCGATGGCTAGACGCAGCTCGGTTCGGGCGTCGGGCTTCGTCGAACGATCCCGTGGCTAGAATTAAGTGGCTTAAGAAGTACCAAGTACACTCTTTCTTACTCTTTAGCTATTAGTTATTGAGAGCAAAGTGGCCAAGTACTTGGCTTAGAAAATCAACTCACGTTGCATGCTTGTTCTATATATTATTTTTTGCATAAAAAATCAAGTGAGGTGTCATATCATTCATGTAGTAAAAGTCCACTTAGGGTTATTTTATTATTATTCAATAATACTTGAAATGCTCTCAACAAAGCCAAAAGTATGACTCACAAGCCACCTCATCCAATGTGGCAAGCTAGGAATTATACACATGTCCAAGACCAAGTCAACATGCAAATATTTCATTTAAGCCCATGAGGTTTCTAATTTCTCAATTTAGTCCCTCAATTTTAAGTAATAAAATAATTAAATCCAATCTAATTATTTTAATCACAATTGAGCCTCATTTAGTTAATTAATTAAGCACTTAAGACAATCTCAAGTCCTAATTATTCCCGTGACCGTCACCGGAATTTAACTAAATTATCGACACCTCGTGTCAACTATGCCACTACCTCAACGAATCCCATTCGTTAGGTTTCAGAGAAAAGCCCGCCGTTTTCGTTCAAGTTCATTACCATTTTTAAGCGCGACTCTCTAGGTCCGTCTCAACTGGCACGGGAGGAATCCGTGAGTCCCGGTATTCGCCTAGCCAATCCCGCGGTACCGGACAGATCCCAGTTGAGAACGAATTTTGATCTAATCGAAATTTGGGCGAACCGACTATAGTGTATACATTTAAATAACTCTTACGCCTTTCACTTGCGTCCCGGTTAGGTGAGAGCCATGTAAATGTCAAACTCACTAACCTAACACTATGTTATAATCGAGACCCAACCGATTATTTAAACTCCGCTCCGTATCTAATACGAGCGAGCTTTCCAAGCTTCGGCCGAAGGCTTTACAATCGTCGTTCTCCAATTACCTCATAGGACGTTAACCTATACGAATATAGGCAGTGAATCCCAATAGCAGTCAAAGCCCGCCAATCACCTCCGTAAAGTCAGTTGCGTTTCGTCGCTGGCCCGTGTCCCATTTCCGAACACTTGCGGACCTAGCCAACTGGCGACAACCCGAAATCGCGAAAGCAAATCCGTCAGTGACCCTATCGGTCTGAGGCTGCTATAGTCATTCGTTCAATCATTGACAACATCCTCGTCATGTGATCAAGACGAATACGAGCCGAATGTCCGAATACGCGATCTCTCCGATCACCGATATCTCCATCACGACCCACAACCTCTCAGGTAATCGGTGACACTACCGATACTATGTGGTCGTCAATGAATAAGTCATATTCGGATATCTAGTCACCCACCTAGAATCCTTAGACTTACGGACTTTTTATTTAATGCTGAGATAAGGACCGTCCGGTGTCTCCTCCATCGTCCCCACGAGAATCAGACGTCCAACTCAAACATTTGGGTGTTATTTATTTATCGCACCGCCAGATGCCAAGCAGACTTTAAATTCGATAAATAAATAATAATGCCTCTATTATAATGAAAATAATATTCACTACTTTATTTTAACAGTATATACATAACTGTCTATCGACCCATACATCATTGTGCGCCCTATACTATTCCTAGTCTTCGTATGGCATTCCGAGGGCACACTCCCTAACAGCCTCCCACTTGCACTCGAATGCCATGTGCTGCACCTAATGCCAGTCACAATGGTATCGTAGGCCCATCTTGTCCAAATGCTGTTCCATAACTGCCTGGGACAAGGGCTTCGTAAGTGGGTCCGCCACGTTTTCCGCGGTGGCGATTTTCTGCACGGCGACCATCCCGTTTTCAACGAACTCACGTAATACGTGATATTTTCTCTCAATATGTTTGGACTTGCTATGAGATCGTGGTTCCTTTGCCTGCGCGACTGCACCGCTATTATCGCACCAAAGTGTAAGCGGTCTGTCCGCAACTGGTACCACAGTAAGTTCCTCCAAGAACTTTTTCATCCAAACAGCTTCTTTAGCTGCCTCTGAGGCTGCTATGTATTCTGCCTCACATGTGGAATCGGCAGTCGTGCTTTGCTTGGAGCTTCTCCAAGACACTGCCCCACTATTGAGCACGAATACAAAACCTGAAGTAGATTTTCGGTCATCCACGTCCGACTGGAAGTCCGAATCGGTATAACCTTCTACTTCTAGTCCCGCTCCTCCATAGACAAGCGTTAAGTCTTTAGTCCGTCTAAGGTACTTAAAGATATTCTTAACGGCTGTCCAGTGTCCTTCACCTGGGTTTGCCTGAAACCGACTAACCACGCTCACAGCGTAGGCAATGTCCGGTCGTGTGCACAACATCGCGTACATCAGACTACCCACTGCAGACGCATAGGGTATCCCACTCATCCTTCGTCGGTCTTCCTCACTTTGAGGTGACATTGATTTCGACAAATGGATCCCATGTCGCATAGGTAAGAACCCTCTCTTAGAGTCATCCATTCTGAATTTTTTCAGGATTTTCTCTAAGTAAAGGGCCTGAGATAAGCCGATCGTTCTGTTCGCTCGATCCCTGAACAAGTGAATACCAAGTATATACGTCGCTTCTCCCAGATCTTTCATGGAGAATTCGGTTGAAAGCCATGCTTTCACCGACGAGAGCATCCCGATGTCGTTTCCAATCAAAAGGATATCATCCACGTACAATACAAGGAACGACACCATACTCCCACTACTCTTTCTGTAGACACATGGCTCGTCTACGTTTTTCTCGAATCCGAAGTTCCGAACTGCTTCATCGAAACGTAGGTTCCAACTACGAGAGGCCTGTTTCAGTCCGTAAATGGACCGATTCAGTTTGCACACTTTGTGAGCATCTGCATGCGACTCAAAACCTTTTGGTTGTTCCATATCAATCTCCTCCTTGAGGAATCCATTAAGGAACGCCGTTTTGACGTCCATCTGCCAGATTTCATAATCATAGTGCGCATCTATTGCGAGCATTATGCGGATAGACTTGATCATGGCTACAGGCGAGAAAGTCTCCTCATAGTCGAGTCCCTCTTTTTGGTTATAGCCCTTGGCAACCAACCTGGCCTTGTATGTCTCAACTTGTCCGTCAGATCCAATCTTTCTCTTGTATATCCATTTACAACCAATTGGTCTAAAACCGCTCGGTAGGTCTACAAGAGTCCAGACTTTGTTTGAGTACATTGAGTCTATCTCAGCCCGCATAGCTTCAATCCATCTCGTTGAGTCAACATCGGATATAGCTTGATCGAAAGTAGCGGGATCTTCTCTTAGAAGTCCCCTAGTCGCAACATAATCGTGTTCAACGTGTGACATGCCATACCGCTCTGGTTGGCGTGGCACCTTTTCAGATCGTCGCAAGACTGCTTCACTCGGACCATCCAATTCCAAATCCTGTGAGGGCGTTTCGGTCGACTGCTCCTCGAGAGTGACCTCTCGGCCAACGCCACAATCTCGAATGAACTCTTCCTCGAGAAAATGTGCGTGTAGGCCCACAACGATCCTCTGATCATCGTGAAAGTAGAATAGGTACCCCATTGAGTTTTCAGGGTAACCTATGAAACGACCTTTCAGAGACCTAGACTCCAATTTGTCTGCCTTCAACTTTTTCACATAGGCCGGGCAACCCCAAATCCTAATATGTGATAAGCTGGGTAAACGGCCAGTCCATATCTCATACGGAATGCCGTTAACAGACTTCGAGGGACACCGGTTTATGGTATAAGCCGCTGTCAAAAGCGCGTATCCCCACAATGACATCGGCAAATCTGTATAGCTTAACATAGAACGAACCATATCTAATAAAGTTCGGTTTCTACGTTCGGCCACGCCATTCAATTGTGGCGTGCCGGGCGGAGTCATATGTGATAATATACCATTCTCCTTCAAGAACTGGTCAAACTCGATACTCATGTACTCGCCTCCTCGATCCGATCGAATGGCTTTAATAAGTTTCGACGTTTGTTTTTCCACCAAAGCCTTATACTCCTTGAACCTTTCAAGTGCATCAGCTTTATACCTCATCAGATACACGAGTCCGTAATGACTGTGATCATTCGTGAAGGTAATATAATAGTGGAAGTCACCCCGAGCCTTCACATTGAATGGCCCGCAAACATTCGTGTGAATTAAACCGAGAATTTCCGTGGCTTTATTAAATGTCCCGGTGAAGGGTGATCGGGTCATTTTACCTTGGAGGCACGACTCACAAGTCGGATAGGGATCTGATCCCAACGGTTTCAAAATCCCGTTTTTTCTAACTCATGGATTTTGCGTTCTCCAGTATGCCCTAATCGAAGATGCCACAGGTACCTCGCATTTATTCCTGACTTTCGTTTGTTTGTGACAGTATTCACAGATACGTCGTTCTGGGTGTTTAAGTAGTACAAACCATTAAACAGTGTCGCGTTGCCAACATTTTTGTTTCGATACATAATGTGGCATGTATTTTTATTAAAGTTAAATACATAACCATTCCTGCTCAAAACAGGAATGGAGACGATGTTCTTAAAACCCCTCGGGAGTACAAGACAATCGTACAAACGCAACACATGCCCAGATAACAAAACAAGAGATCTTGATCCGACGTGGCTTGCCGAGAGACTATCCCCGCTTCCCACTCTAACCTCGATCTCCTGCTCCCCAAGCGCTCTACTTGGTCCCAGACCCTGCGTGGACACACAAATGTGAGTACTAGCTCCCGAATCCAATATCCAGGAAGTAGAGTATACAGATGATGAACAAACTGTTTCTAAAACGTTAAGTTCCTTACCTGACGCAGCCTGCTCACCCTTGAGCTTCGGACAGTCCCGCTTCCAGTGGCCCAGCGCACCGCAATGCAGACACCTATCCGTCGGCTTTACACCGGTCTGCTTCGATTTCCCAGAAGATTTGTTCTTCTTAGAAACCTTCCCTGTTGACTTGAGCTTGTTGCCCTTCTTCTTTTTGCCTTTCTGGGGCTTCGAAGAGGTGGCGACAAGTGCAGTCTGCTTTGCCCTCTTCATCTGACCTTGCGCCGTTGCTAACTGATTCATCAGATCAGGAAGCATCAGCGTCATGCCGTTCAGATGATAGTTCACTATGAACGCATTGAAGGACGGAGGCAGAGACTGCAAGATGAGATCGTTTTGTAATTCCCGATCAAATCGGAAATTGAGAGTCTCCAATCTCTCGATCATGGTGATCATGTTCATAACATGTTCGCCAACGTTCTCACCCTCAGACATCCTCGATCTGAAGAGCTGCGACGAAGCCGCATAGCGAGCTGTCCTAGACGTCTCACCGTAAAGCTCTTTCAGATGCTGAACCATCGCTCGAGCGTCAGCCATACCTTCATGACTACGCTGCAGCGTGTTACTCATCGATCCGAGGACATGTGCCTTTACGAGCTGCTCGTCGCGCAGTCGCTTGTCATAAGCGGCACGAGCCTGCTCGGTTGCCCGCGCCCCTGGGGCCGGCGGCAACTCGGAGTCAAGGATATACACTAGGTTCTCAATCTGAAGGAAAATCCTCAGGTTGCGAAGCCAGTCTGAATAGTTTGACCCAGTCAACCTATTCTCCTTGAGTAGTATGTTTAAAGCGGTAGACATAACTTACACTGAGAGAAAATGCTGCAGAAAATAAAAGGCCAATTAAGTTGATTGTATAGATCATCAAACGCGAACAAGGACTTCTATTCCGTTTGACTCCCACTATCTTTTCATAAACTCCATTTTCTCCCATTGGATGTTTTGGAAGTTTCGTTGATAACTTCGATAGTGGAGTTGACGTCCCCGTGGGCGGATGCAAACCTCAACCTCTGTCGTTTTATTGGTTTGCAGCGGCCCACGAAGTCGTGCTCCGCACGAATCCGACCTCGTCGAATGTCTCAACTATCTTTGTCTCAGTCAGGGACCCCCGCCGGTAAATCCGGAACAAGGCGGTATGACTGTCTAAGTGCGACCTATCAACTTTGCTCAAAACCGCACACTTGAACCGTACGTTTTACCGCACAGTGTGGTCTTGGCGAGCAGCGCTAACGCACACGAGCAAACCGAAACGAAAACAAATGCAAGGCGCCGGCATACCCGGAACCAAACCTTGCATTTAGGTTTCGTAACAACTTAACCCGAGCTTGATAGAAGACAGGGCATCCAATCCCTTTACTCACTTAGTATTTTATGGGAGTTTGTATTCTCATAGCAAATAAAAATTAAGCACGAGCACATAAATGCGTTAATTAAATTCCTAACCCTAGGAAAGCAATTTAAATGGACAAATGCGCGGGCTATTTCTAAACTGGTCCTATTACATGGGTCGTAAAACGATCGGGTCTTTAATCTCCAAACGTCGACTCGTCGTCACGCGGGTCGTCGACCCTTCAATCTCGCCTTGCGTCGAACGGCCGCCATTTTTCTAACTTATCTAATAAAGCGAAAACATACAACACGGGGGAATTATTTCCCGAACAACCCGTAATCCATGTACATTCCGGGGGGCAGCAAACGGCCCTTAAACAAATAACCCGGTTAGAACCTAAGCCCGCGTAAATGTCCCACATAAACATGCAACACAGAATTTTGACGCCGGGTGCCCGACCGACGTCACGAGCGACGATAGTTTCCAAACTACGTCGACCGTTCGTTCGCCACATCGGCTTTCGAGGCCTTCGGTCGAACCATGCATGAGCCTTAGCTCTGATACCACTGTTGGGGTAGGCCCGATTAATCGACGCCGGCCCCCGAACAGCTCAACGTGGCGATAGCGGAAGCGCGTTTTGAACCGAGCGGCGTAGGGTGCCGAATTTTCGATTTTCAACATCTAAATTCGACCTTACGCCCTTCGGCTTCTCCCGAGGGCTCAAGGTACTGCCCTGAGCCTCAGGAGACCACGTCTAATTCGAATTTCCTAAATTCGAATTTATTACAAATTTAGTCTAATTAATAATTTCGTTCCAAACTAGTTCGAACAAAGCGGCAGCCGACAGTGTTTCGACTATTTGGCGACCGAAACGATTTCTGATCGATACCAAATTTTCCAGACTGATTCTACACTTCCCAGCGATCGTAACGAGGGGTCTTTCGAATCATTCCGATGTCGTTTGGTATTTTTCACAAAATCAAATCAGTGGTTCGAAATTGTCAATTCGACTAAAGCGGCAGTCTGCCGTCTTTCGACAGTTTGACAACCGAAATGATTTCCAATCAATACCAAATTTTCCAGATTGATTCTACACTTCCCAAAGATCGTAACGAGGGGTTTTTCGAATCATTCCGAGGTCGTTTGGTATTTTTCGTAATATCAAATCAGTAGGGTTCGAAATATACCTTCGGCGTGCGTCGCAGTGCCTAGTCTGATTCCCGGGGCCTCCGGGCTAGATCGTCACGCCGGTATGTCCTTGATCGAACCTCCGAGACTGCTCCCGATGGCTAGACGCAGCTCGGTTCGGGCGTCGGGCTTCGTCGAACGATCCCGTGGCTAGAATTAAGTGGCTTAAGAAGTACCAAGTACACTCTTTCTTACTCTTTAGCTATTAGTTATTGAGAGCAAAGTGGCCAAGTACTTGGCTTAGAAAATCAACTCACGTTGCATGCTTGTTCTATATATTATTTTTTGCATAAAAAATCAAGTGAGGTGTCATATCATTCATGTAGTAAAAGTCCACTTAGGGTTATTTTATTATTATTCAATAATACTTGTCATGCTCTCAACAAAGCCAAGAGTATGACTCACAAGCCACCTCATCCAATGTGGCAAGCTAGGAATTATACACATGTCCAAGACCAAGTCAACATGCAAATATTTCATTTAAGCCCATGAGGTTTCTAATTTCTCAATTTAGTCCCTCAATTTTAAGTAATAAAATAATTAAATCCAATCTAATTATTTTAATCACAATTGAGCCTCATTTAGTTAATTAATTAAGCACTTAAGACAATCTCAAGTCCTAATTATTCCCGTGACCGTCACCGGAATTTAACTAAATTATCGACACCTCGTGTCAACTATGCCACTACCTCAACGAATCCCATTCGTTAGGTTTCAGAGAAAAGCCCGCCGTTTTCGTTCAAGTTCATTGCCATTTTTAAGCGCGACTCTCTAGGTCCGTCTCAACTGGCACGGGAGGAATCCGTGAGTCCCGGTATTCGCCTAGCCAATCCCGCGGTACCGGACAGATCCCAGTTGAGAACGAATTTTGATCTAATCGAAATTCGGGCGAACCGACTATAGTGTATACATTTAAATAACTCTTACGCCTTTCACTTGCGTCCCGGTTAGGTGAGAGCCATGTAAATGTCAAACTCACTAACCTAACACTATGTTATAATCGAGACCCAACCGATTATTTAAACTCCGCTCCGTATCTAATACGAGCGAGCTTTCCAAGCTTCGGCCGAAGGCTTTACAATCGTCGTTCTCCAATTACCTCATAGGACGTTAACCTATACGAATATAGGCAGTGAATCCCAATAGCAGTCAAAGCCCGCCAATCACCTCCGTAAAGTCAGTTGCATTTCGTCGCTGGCCCGTGTCCCATTTTCGAACACTTGCGGACCTAGCCAACTGGCAACAACTCGAAATCGCGAAAGCAAATCCGTCAGTGACCCTATCGGTCTGAGGCTGCTATAGTCATTCGTTCAATCATTGACAACATCCTCGTCATGTGATCAAGACGAATACGAGCCGAATGTCCGAATACGCGATCTCTCCGATCACCGATATCTCCATCACGACCCACAACCTCTCAGGTAATCGGTGACACTACCGATACTATGTGGTCGTCAATGAATAAGTCATATTCGGATATCTAGTCACCCACCTAGAATCGTTAGACTTACGGACTTTTATTTAATGCTGAGATAAGGACCGTCCGGTGTCTCCTCCATCGTCCCCACGAGAATCAGACGTCCAACTCAAACATTTGGGTGTTATTTATTTATCGCACCGCCAGATGCCAAGCAGACTTTAAATTCGATAAATAAATAATAATGCCTCTATTATAATGAAAATAATATTCACTACTTTATTTTAACAGTATATACAGTAAAACTGTCTATCGACCCATACATCATTGTGCGCCCTATACTATTCCTAGTCCTCGTATGGCATTCCGAGGGCACACTCCCTAACAGGATCCTGGCTGAATAGGTCGCTCTCTTACGCTGGGAGAGTGCAACTTATCAAGTCAGTTCTGTCTTCTCTTCATATCTATTGGGCGGGTATTTTCCTTTTCCCAAGGGGGTTATTCGGGCTATTGAGACGCGCTTGAGGAAATTCTTATGGGCTGGCTCGCATGCGCGAGTCGCATGGGCTGATATTTGTCTACCGATCGCCGAGGGAGGACTTGGGATACGTTCCATTGAGACCGATAATCGAGCGCTGCTTCTTCGACATTTATGGAGTGTGGCCTCGCATGCTCCAGACTCGATCTGGGTTGACTGGCTGTACAGCACTAGATTGCATAACAGGTCTCTTTGGGAGATGTCGCCGGGGAGCAACACTTCTTGGAGTTGGAAGAAGTTGCTGAAGCTTCGGAATGTCCTCCGCTCCTTCATATCTTATCAGGTGGGAGACGGGCGATCCATATGGCTATGGAAGGACCCTTGGCTGCTGATGACCTCGCTGATGGAGAGATATCCTAGGGGGTTGATGGTGATGGGACTGCCTCATGACTCACGCCTTAGTGTTATTTATTTATCGCACCGCCAGATGCCAAGCAGACTTTAAATTCGATAAATAAATAATAATGCCTCTATTATAATGAAAATAATATTCACTACTTTATTTTAACAGTATATACAGTAAAACTATCTATCGACCCATACATCATTGTGCGCCCTATACTATTCCTAGTCCTCGTATGGCATTCCGAGGGCACACTCCCTAACAGGATCCTGGCTGAATAGGTCGCTCTCTTACGCTGGGAGAGTGCAACTTATCAAGTCAGTTCTGTCTTCTCTTCATATCTATTGGGCGGGTATTTTCCTTTTCCCCAAGGGGGTTATTCGGGCTATTGAGACGCGCTTGAGGAAATTCTTATGGGCTGGCTCGCATGCGCGAGTCGCATGGGCTGATATTTGTCTACCGATCGCCGAGGGAGGACTTGGGATACGTTCCATTGAGACCGATAATCGAGCGCTGCTTCTTCGACATTTATGGAGTGTGGCCTCGCATGCTCCAGACTCGATCTGGGTTGACTGGCTGTACAGCACTAGATTGCATAACAGGTCTCTTTGGGAGATGTCGCCGGGGAGCAACACTTCTTGGAGTTGGAAGAAGTTGCTGAAGCTTCGGAATGTCCTCCGCTCCTTCATATCTTATCAGGTGGGAGACGGGCGATCCATATGGCTATGGAAGGACCCTTGGCTGCTGATGACCTCGCTGATGGAGAGATATCCTAGGGGGTTGATGGTGATGGGACTGCCTCATGACTCACGCCTCAGTGAGGTCATTACGTCGGATGGTTGGTCTTGGCCAGCCATGACGTCATCCGAGTTTCTGGAGATTGGCCCTCTATTACCACTGGCGGAGCCGGCGCGGTCTGATCGTGTTCGCTGGATTGGGACACCTGATGGACGTTTCTCTTCGAGGGTGGTTCGCGAGGCCACTCGACCGCGGCGGGACAGAGTCATTTGGGCTTCTCTCTTTGGGGGCTGTCTGCGCATACCTCGCCATGAGTTCATCCTCTGGCTTGCTGTACGTGGACGTCTATCCGTTCGAAGCTTACCATGGGTGGCTCAGCGCGCAGGAACGGATGGCTGCCTCCTCTGTGATACCGGGAGTCGGGAGACGATCCCTCATCTCTTCTTTTCTTGCCCTTTTTCTTTGAGGTGTCGACAGATGCTTAGGGACAGGATACGGTGGCGGATACCATATATTGATTGGGACTGGAGCATTCACTGGGCTGCTCTGAAGTGGAGAAGCCGGCACTTATTTCATATTGCCCATCGACATGTCCTTGCATCAATTGTTTATCACATTTGGCAGGAGCGGAACAGGCGATGGAGGGAGAACATACGTTCTACCCCTGCCCATGTCATGGCCACGGTCCTTGGCATCCTTGGTGCTCGTCTTGGGACTATTGGTGAGCAGCATGCCCTACAGCAGGCTGCTATTCGGCGACTTTGGAGAGTAGCATGGTAGATATTTATCTTTTACCCTTTGGTTTGTTCATGAGTAGCCTGTTACTGGTTGCCTGTGTCGAGTTATACTCGTACCCATTCTGTATACTTTCACCATCATATATATAAAAAGTCGGACCTGTTCCAAAAAAAAAAAAAATTTCTTCTCCCCCTCTCGGGCCCCCGTTCTCATCCAAGGCAACCCTTCGTCTCATAAGGGTTGGATGAGTAAATATGTTTTTGGCAAGCCTCGACAGATTCTGCCGAGGCAGAACTGATCCCATTCTCCTGGCGTGACGATCCCTCGATCTCCCAGCCTCTTCCCCCTGAGCCCTCCATTAGGGTAGAGGCCTTCTTGGCTAAGGTAGGATCCAGACGATACTGGGCCGAAAAACTACGCGACGAGGAACTTCTTTGTGCCCACGGGTTCTCCACGAAAGCCGTCCGCCTCACCCGAACCTTAGGTATACCGAAGAGCAGCGTAGGAGAGTTCGCTAGCAAACCTTCGGTTGGCTTCATTGAGGAATTCCCAAAGGAATTCCCAACTCTCCTCTCTCGAAGGCTCGCTGAAAAAGTCGGATTGTTTAGCCCGACCCAACGTAATGTGACCCCCAGATGGGGAAGAAGAAGGCTGGCTCGCGGAAGTCTTTTTTTTTTGGCCGAAGACCCCCCCCCCCCCTTGGGAAGAAGCGGCTCTCTTGGGAGCAGATTTCCTTGCCCTCGAAGAGGAAGCGGAGGCCTTCCCCTTGCCCTTGGATCGGGTATTCAGGGAGGAGCGAGGTAAATTGGGCTGAGATGAATCTTCATCCTCCTCTTCAGCGATGCGATAACCTCAGCAAGGGACATCCTGTCAGCTGCAAAGGAAAGCAGATAGTCTGAACGAGTAACACAATAAAAAAAAGTCTTACTGATACAATTTTCTTAAGCTGGTTCTGACAGAGTCTTTCCCTCGCCGCCGAATCCATGAAGCGTGTCTCCCACCTCTCCGAGAAGATCCGGGCACTGACCTTCGCGAGAAGGTCGGGAGATGGGTCGGGAGATTGCCGCGGCCATGAAGCAAGAAAAGGAGCTGAAGGAGGACGCCGAGGAATTCCAACGCCAGCTCTTCAAGTCTGAAGTCGTCCGGGTCGAGGAGCAGAAAAATGGGAGGAGCTGGCGGAAGACTACGTCCCCAAACGCACGCATCTCAGCGACATGAAGACCTTCTTCTCGTGGGGCGTCTACGGTTGCATCTCTGAGTTTCGGGCGCACGGGTATAGTCGTGCAGATCATCCCTTCAGGTTCCTAAATGCTATCCAGACCATGAAGGAGGCCCCATCGGGGAGCACTGCTTGAACCCCGAGACGAGAGGTCCTTCTGGACGCCGACCCGCCAACTTTAGCCACGACCATGGCTGAGCCCCAGTTCGAGGAGATGAGGTGTGCTTCTGGGGATGAAGCTCAAGGGAACGTCGGCATGGCGAGGCGCGAGGGGAACCCTTCGAAGAAGTTCGTGAGGAGCGTGCTGAGGAAGAGGTCGAGGCTGGTAGAGCTGTGGGGGTCGGCGATGATGCAGGGAAGCCCCGGGATGTTGCCGGGGGTGACGATCAGGTCGGTCCGGCCGCTTAGATGCTTTCTTCTTTTTTATCTTTCCATCCTTATTCGGGATGACTATAACGAACCCTAATATATATATAATATATTTCTTTCTTGTCTGTCTGAACATAGCCCCTCGGGGCATAATATCTGAATGTAAAGCCTTCGGGCTTCTTTTCCATTTTTCCATTGTTTCTTCTCTCTTTTTCGTCTATGTGTTGATGCTTCATCGTTTCTATTTTCTCAACATTGTTCTCTGCTAATATCATTCGTACCATCGGGCCGTTTTCCCAATAGGATACGCAGGCGTCTTCGGGTCATACTCGGAGAGGTAGGGTTCCCAGGGCTCGAGCCGTTTTAGGGCTATTTTACTTTGATCCTCCGTAGCTCCTTAGAAATAATAAGGACTTTGTCTGACTGAGAACGGATTTTCCGGAGACTTCGTACCCAAGAATTTAGCGACGGATATTCTGAGAGTTGGTCCGCCCGAGGACACGGTGACGGTCATCAGGGAATATCGCGAACCCGGTCAAATTTTCAAGCAGTCAACTAGCCGTTTTTATCCTTAAATTTTGAACCAACTAGCTTTTCGGCCAAGCCTAAAAGCCTTCTATAAATATGGGGTTCCTTTTCGTTCTCGTAATTCATTATTTTGCCCCTTTTGCCTTTTAGTCTTCCTCTGCTCTTAGAATCCGTATGGCATCGTCTTCCTCTTCTAAAGGCAAGCGAGTTGCTGCCAACTTTCCCCAAGCAGCCCGTGTCTCTTTTAACTTTGGTAGTTCTTCGGCCTTTCGCTCGAGTTCGGACCTGCAGCCCGGCCCTGCTGCTGGTGTGAAGACAATGATCCCTCAAGGCGATAGCGAGGATGGAGTTATAGTAAGAATTTAGTCAAGTGGTCTGCCGAGGCGGAGGAAGCTCGATCCAAAGCAAATCTTCCATGGTATCGGACCAAATCTTGACCCTCAATCCTTTGTCGCTTCATGAGTACCTTGAGAAACCCATGATCCCTTCTGACTACGAGGTTTAGTTGCCTGGTCACTTGCAAGTGGCGTCCGCCTCCTACTGGCTTCTTGACATTTTTCGCTGACCAAGTAGATATGGGTTTAAGATTCCCCGTACCTTTCTTCCTTCTAGATCTCTGTGAAGCCCTAGACATCTCTTCTGGCCAGATACTTCCTAATTCCTGTAGTTTGCTCCTAGCCTTGGCCATCATCGCTCGTAGGGTTAGTTTCCCTCTTACCACTGGGCTGATCCTCAGTTTCTTCCGAGTGTGTGAGCGGGACGTTGGCAAATTCGTCTTCGTGCCTTCCACTGACGTCTTTCATGAAACTTTACTGCCACCAAGGGATGGATGGACAAGTTTTTCTATGTGCGCCCTTCATCCCAGCATCGGGACCGCCGATTCTCTTTACTTCGGTGGCTAGATCACTGTCAGATGTCAGACGACACGCCCGACCTCCTATTGGAGTTCTTGGCTCGGGTCGAGGGCCAGAATTTTTCGGTGAGGGAGTTGGTGTCTGCTGCTCCCCTTGAAGTGACAACGATCTATCCACAATGCTAGTGACAACTTGAAGATGTTCCAAGAACCTCTTCATCTAAACACCCTCCTTAGTTGCCTCAGAGGCTGCTATATACTCTACTTCAGTGGTGGAATCAGCAGTCGTGCTTTGCTTATTACTTCTCCAAGAGACAGCGCCACCATTAAGCGCAAAGACAAAACCCGAGGTAGATTTTTCGGTCATCCACGTCCGACTGGAAGTCCGAGTCTGTAAATCCATCAATTTGTAATTCTCCAATACCGAAAATCAATATTAAGTCTTTAGTCCGTGTAAGGTACTTCAAGATATTCTTTACGGCCATCCAATGTTCTCTGCCTGGGTTGCCTGAAATCTACTCACTATTCTCACAGCATAGGATATGTCGGGTCGCGTGCAAAGCATCGCGTACATCAGGCTACCGACTGCGGAGGCATAGGGAACTCCAATCATCTCCTTCCAATCTTCCTCACTTTGAGGTGACATAGATTTGGAGAGATGAATCCCATGTCGCACCGGCAAGAAACCTTTCTTAGATTCCTCCATTTTAAACCGTTTAAGGACCTATTCTAAATAAAGGGCTTGGGAGAGACCTAACATTCGATTCGGTCTGTCTCTATACAGTCAAATTCCCAGAATGTAGGCAGCTTCTCCTAAGTCTTTCATGGAGAATTCGGTTGAAAGCCAAGCCTTCACCTCTGAGAGCATTCCTATGTCGTTTCCCATCAAAAGGATGTCATCCACGTACAGTACGAGAAACGACACTTTGCTCCCACTACACTCTTATAGACGCACGTCTCGTCTTCATCTTTTATCAATCCATGGTTCCTAACCACTTAATCGAACCGAAGATTCCAGCTCCTGGGATGCTTGCTTCAGTCCATAAATAGACCGATTAAGCTTGCACACCTTATGTGAATATCCTTGAGATGTAAAACCTTTGGATTGCTCCATGTAGATTTCCTCCTGGAGGTATCCGTTTAGGAAAACGGTTTTGACATCCATCTGCCAGATCTCATAATCATAGTATGCTGCTAGGTTTTGACATCCATCTGCCAGATCTCATAATCATAGTATGCTGCTATGGCTAGCAAGATTCTAATGGACTTTAACATCGCCACTGGTGAGAAGGTTTCCTCATAATCAATGTTCTCTTTCTGACTATAACCTTTCGCTACAAGCCTAGCTTTGTACGTGTCCACCAGTCCGTCTGATCCAATATATCGTTTGTAGATCCCTTTACAACAGATCGGTCTAAAACCATCACGAAGGTTGTATAGGGATACCTTGTCTTCGCTCCCCTACTTCCACCCACTCGATCAGGAGAAAGGGATACGTATAGATGGGTAGCCACAGATAATGGTCACTTCTCTACCTCTTCTGCCAGGGAGCCTTCGCCTACGGCACCCCATTGTCCCCTGGCGTGCCCTCCTTGGCGGCCCCTTAGACATCCCTCGGCACGACTTTATGCTCTGGCTTGCAATTAAGGACAAACTGGCAACTAGAGACAAGCATTGGATCGCTTCTGCAGCTGGAACCTCTATTTGCCTTCTATGTGACGCTGATATTGTGGAGACGACGCGACATATATTCTTTGAGTGTATTTATTCTATGCGTTGCCTTAACTTATTAAGTAACCATTTGCATTTGGGTGGCCTTACAGGGAACGGTCTGAGGGAATACAGTGGGCGGCTAGAAGATGGCGTGGTAAGCATCTTGCCTTGATGGGGCCACGTCATGCCCTTGGTTCGCTGGTCTACCACCTTTGGTCGGAATGCAATAGAAGATGGCATGAGGGGACTCGCCGATCGCCTGAACGCATCGTTGCTGAAATTGAGTCACTCTTAGGCGTTCGAATCTCCACACTCCCCCCAAAATACAACCTGCAATTGTGCGCTATGCGCCGGACCTGGCGTATAGCCTTGAATACCTAGGGTGCTATAGAACGATCACGCTTCGCAACACGAATTTGTTGGGGCTGTTTGGATGCGGCGGAATGCAACACCCGTGTTTTAGGGAGGATCTCGTGCTTTTCCCTCTCCTTCTCTCTCTCTCTCTCCCTCTTAGTCTTGCTCTCTTTCTCTCCCGCTCTCTCCCCCTCTCTTTCTTTTCTTGCTCTCGATCTCGCACAGTACTGCCTTTTTTTGCCCCGTTTTTGTTTTGCAGTTGGCTTGTCTGGTGTGGGCGCTTGGATGGCTGGTTCGCTGCTCGTGCTGTTGGCTGGCCTCACTTGGAGATTTTGCTCATCCCTGGCGGAAAGAAACAGAAGTTGGCGCTCTCGCCTTCCCCCCGACCCGACATGCGGACTCACTCGCTGCGCCCTCCCCCTCCGCTTGATAACTTCCTCGGAGATGTTATCTTTCATGGTGCTCTTGCACCTTGCCCGCACATCAATCGTTCCCCCTACTGGCACTGCACCTGGTGCCAGGATCCTGTTGATTGGTTTTTGATTGTGACACTTACCTCAGCCTCTATTTTGCCTGGTTTGGTTTTTTCTATTTGGCTCGGTCTTGTTGGGACCGTGTAGGTGTCTGGGTTGTTTCGGCTTTGTCGATGTGCTTTTGGGTTGGTAGACTGTTACTGCTTGCTGCATCGTGAGCGATGTCATGTACGCTACCCTGTACTCCTGTTTCTTTCGTTTTAGTGAACATTTCCCAAGAGAAAAAAAATGTCCAAACCTGGTTTGCATACATTGAGTCAATTTCTGCTTTTTTTTTGGAAATTTTCACTAAAAGAAAGAAAGAGAAAAGGAGTAAACTTACAGCGTACATGATATCGCTCATGATGCAAAACAAGCGGTAGCATTCTACAGACCAGACAGCACAACAACAAACCTGAAACAGCCCAAACAACTTACAAGCCCAACAAGACCAAAGCCAAAAAAGAGGAAAACCACACAACAAAGCAAAGGCAGAGGTAGGTGTCTACAACCACTCTTCAATCAACGGGTTGCTGGCACCAGATGTAGTACCAGCAGGGCAGCAGGACGATGTGCAAACAAACGCAAGCGCAATTAGATAATATCGCAGGGGATAATTATCAAGCGGGAGGAGAAAGTAGCAACTGCAACCGCAAGTCTGGTCGGGGAAAAAGGACGTAAGAACGCCTCCTCCTATTTCTTTCCACCCAAGATGGAGAGAGACCACCCGGCAAGGCCATCCCACAACACGAACGCGAGTAGTGATCAAGGCAGCCAGCGCAAACCCACTCAAAAATAATAGCAGCCTGCAAGAACACAACAACGAAAAGAACAGGGCACAAAACGAAGGCTAGATAAAAAAGATAACGAGATATGATCAGAGACAAAAGTTAGAGAAACTCCCTCTGTCATCAGCTGTCACATCCCAACGCATCGCATCGGCGCCGTCCAACCAAGCAAATCACCCATCTTCGCATCGTCGAAACAGCAGTGCCAAGATCTACAAAGCAATCCTCCAAAGCCGCCTCAAGGCTAGAAGTTGGAAAGAGTACTTCGGGGGCAACATATCCAAACGTGTACAAAGCGTCCCAATGACATCCGCCACCAGAAGGTCTTCAGCTCGAAAAGATCCAATCCTCCATTGCCTATTGCGTTCCTGCCACAAGTGATAAACAAGTGAGGCAAGAATATGGCGGCTAGCGATATGGGTAAGATGCTTTCCACGCAATTTGGCAGCCGCCCAAGTAAAGCCCATGTCCCATTCACGATAGGGCCACATGAAACGGAGTTTGTACTTCAAGAGCTGGATGCATCGCCAGGAGTAGGTGCATTCGTCAATTTCTGCTTTTCATCGAGCCATTTGACCGAGTCAATGTCAGCAATTGCCTGGTCGTAAGTAATGGGATCGTCCCCGACGAGCCCGTCGCAGCATCCCCATGCTCGACATGTACCATACCGTATCTCTCAGGCATGTGAGATACTCTACTCGATATGCATAATTTGGGTTGCGTCTCTGGCTGTACCTTATCGACCATCGATGATGGCAACACTGGATTCGTCTCGTCCTATTCTCTAAGTGTTAGGTCATCGATTATCAACGCCTATGATCCTAGACTTCAATCCAAAGTAATTCGACTAGAATGATTGACATTAAGATTCGATTGAAAAACTAAATTAAAGAACGCTAGAGAGAACTTCGATTAGTGAGAGAAAATACTTGTTGTTTCTCTCTCTAGAAATTGGATTAGCAGCCCTTCGTATCAATTGATTAATTTTCTCTATTAAGCTCAATGTGTACAAATGTATTTACCGAACATACTTGGTATAAATAACAAACTAGTCCTAAACTAGGGACAAGTACAAATAAAGCCCCTAATTACAAGGACAGCTAATGAAAACAAAGCACAACTAAACGTATATTCTACATTCTCCCACTTTGTGCTTGATTGCTCTTTCGTACTATCTGTCCTCGTCGGGCATAGTATGACCTGCGCAAACCCAGCGCATTCTCGAAATTCCTTAGTGTGTCTCTCAGCTCCAAACGCTCCTTGATGGCTTCAAGTAGTTCCATCAGAAGCGGTTGTTCTCTCACGAACCTGTGTATCTTTAGCATGGTCTCTCGATTGAGATCTTCCAATCTCTTCTGTATGTTCTTCCTGATGACCTTGAGCGTCCCGTCACAGAATTTATGTATCCCAGTCTTCAGCATCAACGTATTCTTCTTGGCAATTGGATTGTGGTAGGTGATCCCTAAGACTGGGCTTATATTCACGTGATTGTTGGGAAGCCCTTCGATCTCAGGTCCTTTGTTGAGCGAGAGATCATATTGACCTTCTTCATATTGCTCTCCAGAGCCATCTGAAGGTCATGTGCGGCATGGTACTTGACCTGGCGCATCATGAACCGGTAGTGTCCTCGAGTCCTTCCTTCATTATAAAGCCTTGACGACCCTTGTACTTCTCTATGTACAGCTGGTAGAGACGGTACACCTCCTCGACAAGGAGATAAGGTAGGTCGCTCTTGCTTAGCTCTTCTCGAGTTCTGTCTATACGCTTTATGACATAAAATGGAGTTGGAAGACTGCCTTTCGTACAGTAGACGCTTAATAGCTAACAGATTGGGGAAGATCCTTGAAATGACTCTTCAATTGTTCTTTTGGGATCCCCAGCCTCATATCAGATTCCAGTTGGGTTAGCATCCAAAGATTAGTCATGCTCTTCTGCTGTTCCCAGTGAGATGATTCGGAGCTCGAACTCCTTCAACTGCTTGACTTTGTCCGGTGACCTCCATATGTGTTGACGAAGTTCCTCAAGGAATGGGATTTCAATCCTAATGTTCTCCCATGGTGTGTCGATGCGAACAGTCCCTGGCAGTTGTCTCGTTGGGGAATCTGCTCGTTGAGCAATCAAATATGGAAGCCTTGGGGGCATTTGCTCATGATCTTAACCTTCATGATGTTCTTCGTCTTCTATCAAGACTAGGTCGACCGAAGCTCGTTGTAAGAAGTGTCGAACGTCCTTGAGTCTCTGTTTCTGAAGATTATCGGGCATACTGTGGGTCATCCACTATCCTTGGAAGATGTCTTTGTCGAGGTGCTCGTGTGGGTTGACACCATGTCCAGATGTTCTCGATTTGTCTGGAGCGGTCAAGCTGGGAGTGGCCTGAGTAGCTGTCAGGGCCACGTGCATTGCGGCACTTGCTTCTTCTTTCAGAAGCAAGGAGTTTGTGGAGGTTGTTGGTGGTGTGAGCGGAGGCGTCCTTAGGTTGAAGGTTGGTGGGTCGACTTGAGGAAATTGAGGAAATTGAGGAAATAAGGTCATCCTTTAACATTGAAAAGAAGAATTTTGAAGCTGAAAAGAACATGTTCTTAAAGGAGATGGAAAATCTAAAAGCTTCCTCCAAAGTTCAAAACATCTTTCACGCATCTCCCTCTACGGATAAGATCATTATGAAAAGCGTGAAGAAAGAAAAATTGCTTCCTAAAGATCAGAAATCTGAAATTAAAATTGTGAAAAATATTAACTCTAACCCTGTTTCTACTGTGTCTACAGGTAGCGTAGTACCTGAACCAGAGAAATCGAAGGCGAGACTGTCTAGCTTAGAAATTATGAAGGAGCCCCTAGATGTCAAAATTTCAAATTCGTTACTTCCTTATGTAAAATAAAGGACACTAGTAAAAACAAAAGAGACGTTTCGTATCTCAAAATAATTGCTTCTACTTGCTCCTTAACGCCTACCACCTTTAGAAGTACTAACTATGAAATATAACAATGAAAAATTCTAAAAGGTTTACAGTGCTATTCATGTATGTTCTCATCTAAGCTATCCCGTGAAGATCCAATCCCCCATACACCTTTGGAGATTATCAAATGAGAATATCTTTTCCTCTATCAAGCCTACCCAAGCATTTGCTCGCGCTGAAATTCAACTTCCTTGGGTACCTAGAAGAGGCAAAACTCAAAGTAACTTCTTCGAAAATGGCTTGGGTACCTAAAACTCCTCTAACTAACAATATACGAACTAAATCTGAACCACTTCGTATATGCTAATCCGAGAGGATCCATGTATAAGTGGGTACCTAAAGCTCTCTAATTTGTTTTTGCAGATCCATCATGTGTGGTACCTTGACTCCGGTTGCTCCACACACATGACTGGGAATAAAGAGCTGCTGAGCAACTTCCAAGACCGCTTCCATGGGAAGTCAGATTCGGCAACAACGATTCGGCCCCAATTTTGTGACTCAGAGATATCATTCTGGAGAATCTGATGATCAAGGATGTCTCATTCGTCAAAGGCCTTTGCCATAACTTGTTCAGCAGATGCCAATTCTGCTACAAAGGATTCCAGGTGGTCTTCCTTGTTGAACGGTGCAGAAATTTGGACAGTCAGGATACAGAACTCCTTCAAGGATTTCAGAAATCAAATCTATACACAATAAACCTGACGTCCGTGCGGCCTTCAACTACTGTTTGTCTCATCTCTCAGGCGAACATTAAGAGAAACAGCCTATGGCATCAAAGAGTGTCTCATCTAAACTTTAAAGCTCTACAACACTTGTTCACCAAGAAGTTGGTTCACGGTCTACCAGCAAATTTGACAGCGCATGAGCATCAATATTCGGCATGTCAACTCGGAAAAATAAAGCGAGTATCTCATCACGTTAAGCTAGTTGCTTCTACTTTACGTCCTCCGGAACTACTTCACATGGACCTCTGTGGACCTATGCAAACAGAGAGTATCAACGGACGTAATTACGTACTAGTCATTGTCGATGACTTTTCTCGCAACACATAGCCGAAGTTCCTCCTAACTAAGGTTGAGACGCAAGACTTGATTGTAAATTTTGTGAACACGACTCAGAACCTACTGTCGCAGACTATCCAAATCATCCTAACAGACAATGGAACTGAATTTAAGAACAAGTATCTCAGTGAATTTTATCAGAATGAAATCAGTCAGCAATTTTCAGCCGCAAAGACTCCTCAACATAATGGAGTAGTCTAAAGGAAGAACAGAACTCTAGTGGAAGCCGCGCATATGATGCTCATCGACACCGGCCTTGCACACTTCCTTTGGGCTGAACTAGTAAGTACCACTTGTTTCACTCAAAACAGGACAGTAGTTCACAAACGCTTTGATAAGACTCCGTACGAGAGCATCAACAAGCGAGTACCCAATATTTCTTTCTTCAAGGTCTTTGGGTACAAGTACTTTGTGGCGAACGACAGAAAGCAACGTGCCCAGGTCGACCCTAAATCATTCGAAGCTACTTTTGTGGGATTTTTTTGGTATAATGTCCTGTATATATATATAGTGGAATAGTGTATGTACAAATGATCAGGAGATATACTGCGCAACCCGTCAGTAACAGACTACTGGGCACAGACAAGAAAGGAATAACCAATCAACCAATCAAACAACGATCCCATCAACTCAACAACCAATCAAAGACCAATCCTACCAAGCCACCCGCCATAGTCAGCGTATGGCTGCCCGATGAAGGTCGTACTTAGTGGATGTACCACTAATCCGCATGGTATCCAGGGCAAGAACACACCCCACGAGCCTGTGTGGAGTCGTGATGGTCCCCTCCTTCCAGCGCCTATTCCTTGCCTGCCAAATATGGTAGACAAGGGAAGCCAGTATATGACGGTATGCGGCATGAAGAAGGTGCTTCCCTCGCTAACGGGCAGCCGCCCACTGAATGCCCGTATGCCAATCCTGATAAGGCCAGCTCCATCGAGTCCGACGCCTCAGAAGACAAAGACAATGGCGTGAGAAGGGACAATAAAAAATAGATGCTGGGCAGTCTCAAAATTCAGCTCATCGCAGAGGATACAAGCTGGAGTCCCCGCCCTCTGACCGATCCACGGCTTGTCCCTGGTCGAGAGACGATCCTGCAATCCCAGATATAGGATAAACTCATGCCGTGGAACCTTCAAAGGCCCTCCAAATAACACCGTCCAATCCACAAGAGGCCTCCTGTAACGCATGGCGTCTGGTGCCAAAGCCACTGTCATAGATCCATCCGGCGATCCCGTCCACCGTACGCTATCCTGATCCCCACGAACCACAGAAGGTAGAAGGCGACTAATCTCCAGATACTCCACCGCCCCTTGCCCTGACCAATTCCACCCTTGCGCATTGAGGACCGCACTCAGTTGTGAGTCGAGTGGCATCCCCATCGCAATAGGGCCCCGAGGAAATCGCTCAAAAGCGCCGTCAGAAATAACAAGGGATCCTTCCACAGCCAAAACGTGGAACCATCCCCAATGCCGAACGTAATCAGATATCTAATCAATGGGCGCAACTGAATCAGCTTCCTCCAGCTCCAAGCATCATTCGCCGAGACCTATAGGTCCCATAGCGACCGAGAATGCAGCCGCGTCCTACAGAGCCATTCGACCCAAATCGAGTCTGGTGTCCTGGTAAGCACACTCCACAAGTGCTTCAGCAACAGGGCCTTGTTGTTGACAACTGTCGATCTCAGTCCCAATCCCCCCTCCGCCATAGGTAGACACAAAACCTCCCATGCCACCTTAGCTGATTTGCCTCCCCACAAAAACTTCCTAAGTGCATCTCCAAAGCTTTAACAACGTCTTTAGGCAACAAGAACATACCCGACCAGTAAGCACGGAGCTCCTGCAAGACCGACTTAACCAGCTGTAGGCGGCCTGCATAAGATAAAGAGCGATAGAGCCATGATCCCAACCGCTGATCCACTTTCTGTAGAAGTAGGCGACACTCGCCAATCTTCAAGCGAGTGGTAATGACGGGTACTCCTATATATCGCACCGACAGCTGCCCCACTCGATACCCCATGAGTGATTGAATCTTTGTAGTCAACCTATCAGCTCGCCTCGACAGGTACATCTCGCTTTTGTCAGGGTTAGGGTGCAGCCCTGACAACCGCGCAAACTCCCCCAATGCCCTATTCAGAACTCCCACCGATACGACGTCCGCATGGCTGAATAGAAGAAGATCATCCGCAAATGCTAACGAGACCAAGCCCAGCACCTCGCATCGCCAATGATATCTGAATCGCGGCTCCTCAGATACACAAGCCATGATTAGCCCATGGAGTACCTCTATCACCAGCGTAATAAGGGGAAATGGGGTCCCCCTGTCGAATACCCCTCTTACCTTGGAAAAACCCCAGCCATTCTGGTTCAACGAAAAGGCCGTCGTCGTTAGATACGCCCGAATCCAGCCAATGTAAGTAGGGTGAAAACCCATGACGCCTAAGACCGATAGCAGAAACTCCCACTCGACTTTGTCGTATGGCTAAATCAATCTTGAACATAACACGCGGCGGACGACCCTTGGACTTGTACGCGAGGCATAGCTCCTACGCCAACAACACACTATTGCTGATCCGTCGCCCTGGGATAAACGCCGTCTGGGAGCCGTGGACTAATGTAGGTAGGTGCTCCTTTAGCCGATTGGCCAGTATCTTAGAGATCACCTTGTAAATAACCTTGTAAATAAACGCCCCTTAGGCGCCCCTTTGTGGGATATTCTTCAACTTCTAAGAGTATACATCAAGTCCAATCGTACAACTAAGAAAGCTACAATGTCATTTTCCAAGAAGTGGCAGAAATGGCTTTTGGGCACATCAGTCCAGGACCCCTGCCCAACCTGATGGCTCCTGCTCGTATCAATTCTGGACCCGTACCTAACTAGATGACTTCTGAATACGACAGTTCAGAACCCGTATTCGCTGGTGTGTTGGCACAAAACCAACAGAGAACGGCAACGACTAAAGATTCGTCGTCAGAAGAAGCTATGAGAATTGCTCTAGAAGACTTAGATTCTCTCTTTGAGCCCGTATATCGGTCAGACATCATCGATCCTACACCTACAGTGGATTCCCCACTCAACGAAGCCGTTGTACCAAGTTCTTCAAATGTCTCCACCTCACCCAATTCAGAATTACCTCAGAATACTGAGAACCTATCATGGCTGTTGACTATCATTAGAGTCGCTCACCTCAAGTGCAGATATGAAATTTTCATATTCACCTGAACAGCATGAGATTGTTGGAAATCTCAGTCCACAAGTGGCTGATGCATCAACTTGGGCCTTGCACATGAGTGAAAGTGGACTGGGGCCCATCCAGTTGGTCAAATTATTGGTGATCCTTCGAGTGGAGTACGGACACGACACCAGAGCGGATTACTCAGCTGCTTCTTAAGCCAAAACGAACCTACCAAGGTAGCAGAAGCACTTTCTTTTTGGTATAATGTCCCGTATATATATAGTGGAAAATGGTATGTACAGATGAGCAGGAGATATACTCCGTAACCAACCAGTAACAGACTACTGGGGACACACAAGAAAGGAATAACCAATCAACCAATCAAGCAATGAACCCATCAACCAATCAACCAATAAACAGTCCTACCAAGCCACACGCCATAGTCGGCGTATGACCGCCCGATGAAGGTCGTACTTAGTGGATGTACCACTAATCCGCATGGTAGCCAAGGCAAGAACACACCCCACGAGCCTCTGTGGAGTCATGATGGTCCCCTCCTTCCAGCGCCTATTCCTTGCCTGCCAAATATGGTAGACAAGGGAAGCTAGAATATGACGATATGCTGCATGAAGAAGCTGCTTCCTTTGCCAACGGGCAGACGCCCACCGAATGCCTGCCAATCCCGATAAGGCCAGATCCATCGAGTCCAACGCCTCAGGAGACGAAGACACTAGCGTGAGAAGGGACAATCAAAAGAGATGCTGGGGATTCTCGTAGTGCAGTTCCTCGCAGAGGACACAAGCTGGAGTCCCCGCCCTCTGAGCAATCCACGGCTTGTCCATAGTCGAGAGGCGATCCTGTAGTCCCATATATAAAATAAACTCATGCCGTGGAACCTTCAACAGCCCTCCAAATAATACAGCCCAACCCACAGGCGGCCTCCTGTAGCGCATGGCGTCTCGAGCCAAAGCCACCGTCATAGCTCCATTCGGTGATCCCGTCCACTGTACGCCATTCTGATCCCCACGAACCACAGAAGGTAGAAGACGGTTAATCTCAAGATACTCCATCGCCCCCAGCCCTGGCCAATTCCACCCCTGCGCATTAAAGACCACACTCAGCCGTGAATCGAGAGGCAACCCCATCGCAACAGGGCCCCGAGGTAATCTCCCCCCAAGTGATGTAGGCAACAACCAGGGATCCTTCCTTCCACAGCCAAATCATCGAGCCATCACCAATACGGAATGTAATCATAGATCTGATCAACGGTCGTAGCTGTAGCAGCTTCCTCCAGCTCCAAGCATCCGTAGCAGAGACCGGTAGGTCCCATAGCGATCGAGTGTGCAGCCGCGTCCTATAAAGCCAATCGACCCAAATCGAGTCCGGTGTCTTGGTAAGTACACTCCACAAAAGCTTAAGCAAAAGGGCCTTGTTGTCGACAGCTATAGAGCGCAGTCCCAATCCCTCTAACAAGAACATACCCGACAAGTATGCATGAAGCGCCTGCAAGACCGACTTAACTAGCTGAAGTCGTCCTGCATAAGACAAAGAGCGATTGAGCCATGATCCCAACCGCTGATCCACTTTTTGTAGCAGTGGGGCACAGTCACTAATGTCAAGCGAGTAGTAATAGGGGCACTCCCAAATATGGCACCGGCAGCTGCCCCATTCGATAGCCCCTGAGCGACTTAATCTGTGTAGTCAACCCTTCAGCCCGCCTCGAAATGTACATCTCACTTTTGTCAGGATTAGGGTGCAACCCTGACAACCGCGCAAACTCACCCAACGCCTTCTTGAGCACCACAACCGAAATGATGTCAGCAGCTGAAAAGCAGAAGATCATCCGCAAACGCTAATGACACAAAGCCCAGCGTCTCACAGTGCCAATGATATTTGAAGCGCGGCTCCTCCAAAATGCAAACCTGGAGAAGCTCATAGGGGACCTCCATCACCAGTGTAAAAAAATAGGGAGAAATGGGGTCCCCCTGTCGAATACCCCTCTTGCCCTGGAAGAAACCAACCACGTGGCCATTCAGATTCAAAGAAAACGCCGTCGTCGTCAAGCATGCCCGAATCCAGCCAATGTAAGTAGGATGAAACCCCATGGCACCTAAGACCGAAAGTAGGAACTCCCACTCAACCTTGTCGTATGCCTTGGCCAATCTTGAACATAGCACGCGGCGGACGGCCCTTAGACTTGTACCCAAGGCACAGCTCCTGCGCCAATAACACGTTATCACTGATCCGTCGCCCTGGGATAAACGCCGTCTGTGAGCCATGGACCAATGTAGCGAGGTGCCCCTTTAGCCGATTGGCCAAGATCTTATTGGCCAAGATCTTAGAGATCACCTTCTATACAACGTTGCAACAGGAAATGGGTCTGAAATCCGTTGCACGCCGAGGTGTATCTCGCTTCGGGATCAACGTAATGAGGGTGCTGTTGAGTCCCTTCAGCAGTCTGCCTGTTGCGAAGAAATCTTGAACCGCCTTCACCACCTCATCTCCAACGATCCCCCCCGCAGCCCGAAAGAATGCGACCGTATACCCGTCGGGTCCTGGCGCTTTCTCATCCCCCGTAGAGAAAAGCGCCTGACGAACTTCCATAGCAGTCACCATAGTGATCATAGAGGCAGCGTCCGCTGAGGAAAGCGAACGCGTCACAGATCTCTGCACATAAGAAGGAAGAATATGCGATGGGTGGGCAGACTGCCCCAATAGGCCTTGATAGAACCCAATCAACTCGCCCTCCACCTGATCCGGTTCTTCAAGAAGGTCGCCGTTGGCAGCCTCAAGGGACCAGATGCGGTTGATAGCTCGCCTCATGGCGACCCAATGAAATAAATAGGACGTGCACTGATCCCCATCCTTGAGCCATGCATGTTCGGCCCGCTGCGGTAACGCCGAGTGCTCCACCTCCACTGCTTTGGCATATAGTGCCCTACACAGCCTTTCCAGCTCGTAAGAGGCCTCCTCAGGGAACCGTGATGCAAAATCCTGTGCAATATCAAGGAAGTGCTTCGCCTCTATGACATTCGTCGTCAGATCTCCCTTTGATCCTCGCAACCTCAGCATGGCAGGCTTCAACATCTTCAGCCTCCTCACCAAAAGGAACATAGGAAAGCCATGCATGGAAGTATTCCAGACATTCTGAACAATGCCCAAGAAAGTCGGATCTTTCGTCAGAAAATTATCGAATCGAAAGGTCGTCGTATGCTGTCGCATCCTAGGAGCTCCCAAAAGCACATGCGAGTGGTATGAGGTTGCAGGTAGGCCACACCTACAAAAGGAATCCGTAAACCGGGCGAACCACTGAGGATTTCTTAGTATACGGTCCAGTCGGCGCCAGACCCCCGCATCAGCATGCTGTTGGTTATACCACGTGAATACTTGGCCCATCGTAAGTATCATCACCAGATCAGCGCCGACCAAGCACGCCTGGAAATCCTCCATATCAAGTCTAGAGGGCGAGCCACCACGCCCCTCACCCGTGTGCAAAATAGCATTGAAGTCCCCCATGACTATCCATGCTTCCGCCACACGAGTTGCTGACATAGTAATCAATTCCTCCCATAAGGGCAGCCTCTCCTCCCTCCTGGACTTCCCATAAGCAAAGGAAACGAAATTTATATCCCCCGTCATTACCAGCTCCACTCGACAATGTACAGCTTGGGTTGAGAACCCAAGGATATCCACAGTCATAACATATGGGTCCCAACCAACCCATATGCGCGACGATGGCACATCATCATAATCAAAGAACCATCGCCAACTAGATCTAAGGCCACCTGATATAAACCCCGCATTAGATACCGCCACCCGTGTCTCTAATAGCCCAATCATGCGCAGCCCCTCCCGTGAAATCAACTCCCCAATCGCCCTCCTGTGGTCTTGCTTATTAAGACCACGCACATTCCATGCTCCCGCTGCTAACATAAAGGTACCCCATTTCGTGTTGCATCTGCTTTAGGGCCCGAAGTAGGTGAGTCAGACAGTAAATGAGTATAATCAGCATCCGCCTCATTCAACCCTCGTAACAAGGCGAAGGAGTTATGATCAAAATGGCCCTCATCACCAGATAGGCGACGGAAATGTGGCCCATTCGAGGAGGTCGCATCAGTAGGCCGCACATTACTATGCTGCCCACCCTGCTTCGAAGTGGAAGGCGCCACCAAGTTTAGCCTTCCCATGGCACCCACCTGGTGCCATTCCATCTGGACGCCTCGTCCACGTGACCTTTCCCTCACACTAAGCCGTAGTTGTTCCCGACTCACCGCGTCCTTCGAGACTGGTCTTGAAGCCGGTGGAGGGCGCGCTTGTTGCCAAAGTTGGCGCGGAGGATAGTGAACTTTTCGCTTAGGACATTGTGTATCTCCATGGGCCCCTGTCGCGCATGATTCGCACCTCGCCGGGCGCCACTCATAATCCACTCGAACATGCACAATCCCAGACGTGCCACCATCTTCCTTTGGCACCTCGATGTGAACCTCCTCGATAAAAGGCGTTGCAAGCATCTTCATGATACACACCCGTGCATAATCGATTCTTTTACCTTTTGCCGTGATCCCATCCGCGAATAACGGCCTGCCAACACCACTAGCCACAATGGCCAAGCCTTTTTGGGTCCAGAATTCACTAGGGACATTCCATAGCTTCACCCAAAGAGGAACTTCAACGATTTCTTTACGCTCGAACGACATGCCCGGTCTCCACATGTCCAAAAACAGTGGCTGCCCTTGTAACAGCCATGGCCCCCCTCCAAAGCCTCGGTCATGGCCGTGGCGGACTCGCAGCGAAACCTGAAAAAGCCATTTGCACTTGCCCGAACCTCCACCAACCCAGTCCACCGAGCACGCACAAATCGTTCAACAAAAGGGATGTACTGTTTCCGGCCGAGAAAGTACCCGACCAAAGTGTGATCCCACCTAGCAAAACCATCACGTGCTACCGCCCATGACGGGGACACAACTGCAATTTTATCAACGGTCGACTTCGGGGCAGTGTATTCAAGAGCGAGGCGTCGTTGCTCCCCTTTCGCCCTCCGTCCCTAATGGCGTTACCCTCGTTCCGTGTGCTTGCCCAGTCTGAACAGGAACGGCGGCATTTTGAGTGATTGCAGCCGTGTGCTTCCCCGCCACCACAGCCGCAAACGACGTCATTGGAGCCGGGGTGGAAGCCATTGCCTCGGCTGATTCAGAAACCCTAGTGTGATCTGCAGCATTCCCAGACGAAGCAGCCTTTTCTCTATCGTCGACTTCAATCTCCTCATCGACATGCTCCTCTTCTGCCGGTGGTCCAATATTCACAAACCGGCGGGCTGTCATATGCAGAGGTGGTGGAGTATCCGATCGGCTTCACCTTTGCTTACGGTTAGGATGACGCAGGATTCCTTTGAGTGGAACCATAACGGCAGCCCGCGCAGGGGGAGATCCAAGCCAATTTTGTTCCCCCGCCATAGTCGGCTCTGCCCTAGCCGTTGTCATCCCATGATCCGCGGCCGCCCCCATCGTATCAGCCCCATACGCCCCCATAGACCCAATCAGCCCAGTAGCCAAAGCCTCGACAGTGTGAGCAGAAACCCTAGTCGCGTCGCACCATCGACCTCAACAGGTGAAGCACTTAAGGACACGGATTGGGTTATCGCTATGCAAGATGAGTTCAACCAATTTGAACGATTCCAAGTGTGGACATTAGTACCGAGACCACATGGAAAAACCATCATTGGAACGAAATGGGTTTTCAAGAACAAGAAAAATAAAGATGGAGAAGCAATCAGGAACAAAGCACGACTCGTCGCTAATGGTACAACCAACAGGAACGAATGGACTATGTCGAGAGGTATGCTCCAGTTGCTCGAATCGAAGCCATCCGATTATTCTTGGATTATGGCGGCCCATAAGGACTTCAAAGTCTACCAAATGGATGTCAAGACCTCCTTTCTCAATGTCGTGTTGAAGGAAGCCCAGCCAAAAGGCTTCGTCGATCAAGATCATCCTGATTACGTCCATCGATTGGATAAAGCTATCTATGGACTAAAAATAGCCCCTCACGCTTGGTATGACGTCCTGAGCGAATTCCTCCTGAAGTCTGGATTTATCCGAGGACAATCGATACAACTCTTTTCATTAAGTAGCAAGACAAAGATTTGATGATTGTCCAAGTATACGTCGACGACATCATCTTCGGCTCTACTAATCAACGTTTGAAATGAACCATGATCGTCGTGTGTGAATGAAAAGTGCGACAAGTAATAATTAAAACGAATACCTAATTACTATCACCGACGTGCGATAGGCAGTGGACCTATCGTTTGTAGTGCAGTAAAGTGAGTAAACGAGTATCGAACACATGGAACAAATCAAGTACTAGTAGTGACCTATCGACTCGATATTTAGCCTAATTAAAACACGCAGATTGTTTTGTGACTTAACCTAACAGACCGCTCCTAAATCAACTAGAAATTCAAAGAACACGCTTAGAACTGATACGAAGCTTCAGATGATAAAGATGTGCTCGGGATTCGAATCCCGCTAGGTGTGATCGCCTAAGACAATGAAATATCGTGCCTACGTGATTCTTAACTAAATCGCAGTAATTTTCCTACCCACTCGCGAATTTGCTGTCGCCCTAAACGCTCGTGGGGATCTAAAATTCAGTAATTACTAATAGCGAGGATCGAGTATATGCTTTCGCCCTATACTCGAATCCTATCTTCTACGAACGGCCTAATCGTTGTTTAGCTGTCGCGCTAAACGATTTTCCATACATTCACTTTAACACATAGACATATTAAAGCGAAGAAGTAATTTCATAGAACAATAAATAGTCAGAATACGCAAATCACGATAAACATATGTCTTAAGTACGACTAATCCTAACATTCATCTAATCCCAAACACAAAAGGGATTTAGCTACGCATGATAGACGAGAAAACAACGAAAGAAATAAAGGATAAATGCGAAGAATTCATGTTCTTGATATACGGATGATCTGCGATGGAGGCGTTGAAGATTCTTCGTTCTTCGTTAAATTGGCGTGATCTCGTCGATGATCTGTCTCTTGCGCTCCGGGGAGCGATTCTGCATTCTTTTGTGCTAATTTTCGTCTCTAGAGTGATTAGGGTTAATCTCTGGTCCGTGGTACCTCTTTCTGAGTCGAATTCGAGCTTTTATAATAATTTTCGTAACGGTCACGGCCTGGGACATGGGCTGTCACGGCCGTGACCATCACCGACTCAACGCGCATATGTTTCTATCACAGGTCACGGCCACGTGCATCGGAGGTCACGGCCGTGACCATCATCAGCCCATCTCTCTGCCCTTCGTCACGATTTGAAGCACTTGACGTTCACGGCCGTGACGTTTGGGAGTGTGTCCATCTTCGCTTTCTGTCCCATGTCACGGCCAGATGCATTATGCGTCACGGCAGTGACGCCTGCATCTCAAGCACATGGCCATGGGTCCAAGCCAACACCTCACATGGGCGAGGTTCCATCAAGGCACATGGGAAGATGGCTAGGCCAAGTCTATAAAAGGCCTTAGAATGCATTTTGCCAAGTAGTGAAGAATTATGTGAAAACTGGTAATACATTCGAAGTGTTGTGAGTGTTCCTATAAGCTAGGCGAGTTTTGCAAACGAGCAGCTTATTTTGTGCGAGTCTTTCAAGCTCGTACCGGGTTTTTCCCCCACTCTGAGTTTGGAGTGGGTTTTCCCGTAAATCTTGTGTCATCTGTCTTATTCGTTTCTTGTTGGTGTGAGATCGAGTGAGGCAAACACGAGAGCTTTAAGTCCGAGGCCAAACTTTATCAAACAGGCCGAGTATGTTGGGTTTGGGGCGAGCAAAACGATCTCTTGACGCTTATTTCCGCACGCAAACATAAAAGAGTGAAAGGCTGAGTAGCAAGGCTTTGGGCCGAGCAAGGCTGAGTAGCAAGGCTTTATCAAAAAGGCGTGACAAAGTAGTAAAGGTGTTTTCGTGTCGTTTTGCCTCGTTTTCGCTCCTTTTCGCCCGAGACTCGTCCTAAGCTCCTTCAATAACAAAATAAGTGTAAATATATCGAATAAATGCATAAATTCATTGCTAAAGTTCTATTATATCCCAATTAAATACTACGATAAACGTATTGAAATACGTTTATCAAACCTCCCCACACTTAAGCATTTGCTTGTCCTCAAGTAAATTAGAGTTCAGAAAAGGCATCTAATCAGGATAATGGCACGATTGTTCGCGATTTATCATCAAAGCATAGAAAGCACGAAACGAAATCAAGCAAGCAATCATGGACATTGCACTAATGACCTGCACCTGTCAACTTGAGATTCCCTAGCGCTGCAAATCGAGACCTATACCTCATAAGGGTTCACTCAATTCACTCAAGTGTATAGGCTAGCATATGATGAGTCGCTCAATTTGTGCACTAGTCCAACCCCTACCATAAACTTGCAAGCTAATCGCATTTCTGCTATCTAACGTGGCAAGCATGAATCTGGGGGTATTTTCAGGGGAAAAATGGGTCGAGTAATCATGAAGTGACAAGCATGTATAATGAACACGTAATCTTAGAGCTAAGACATGTGAGCGAAAAGTATCAAAGAACATAGCATGATCAAACTAACAGTCACATGCTTCAACATAGACTCAACGTTCTTGCTCTGAAATCCTAGACTTTTCTGCCCGACCCTCTCAACTCAGTTCCCTTTCATTTTCTGCTCTTTCACCTTAATTACGCTCTAATTTCGTGCACTGCCCTTATTCCCTAAGCATCAAGGTTTGGCTTTTATCGCAAAGGATACATCGTCAGTACCTAGGGATACTTATTACCAAAACCTATATCTTGCAAAAAGTTTATGGGCAGGCTAATATAAGGGATCGGGTCATTTCAGGAAACGGTCAAATAAGGGACGAGTCATTTCACGAATAACAGAGAAGAACATCAAACCATACACTGAAACAGTAACTCTCAAGTTCGACTTCTGCTCTATTCTAATCAACTCGGGTTCATATAATCTCTGGAGGCTTATTCAGGTCAGGGGCATTTAATAACGTACGAGGTAAGCAACGAATAGGCTCCGGCTCAAAATGGCTACTAAGGGCTTAGTCATGGTGAGGAAAATTTGGCCATGGACTTAACTCCTAATGCCCTCATTATTTTCATACTAACACACCAAAACAGTTTCAACACGCATCAGACAGGCAAGTTCTAGAGAGATATAGACTAGGCACGTCACACAATCAAGAAATATGAGCATAAGCTCATCAGGCTCAAACTCTCACAACGAAACAGGGTTATGTATACGGATCTCTCAAAGTAGTGCTATATCTATTCAGGCAGACAAGATTCAATCAGTCATGCATATCCTAATTGCTCACAGAATTTCATAAAATGCAGACCAACTCGAGATAAGCGCAAACAATCATGCCTGATTCAGTAATTCATGCCTTTCCAACGAACTTAACGACTCACGGACACGTCATAAAAAATTTAAAAATTTTCATGTAAGTTCTCAAAGTAAATTCCCCTCCTCACACTTAAGTCAGACGTTGTCCTCAACGTAAAAAGGATAAAAGGGAAGGAAAAAAGTTTAAAAAGAACGGGACTCCCCTGCCGTGGTCGTGACGTAGTCGTTTATTTTGCGCGTGAAGGTTGTGTTGTAATCCGTTATGCGTATCCTGGCACTAGCTAAAGAGAGAAATAGACATGAAACGAGATTATAAGATTAACTATAAACATAGTTATAAGCATCAAAGGTAGAAACAAGGTAAAACACACGCGACTACTCAAGCAAACGAAATGTCATAAAAGGAAAAGGAAAAATCCCTAAGGTGGTGGCGGTGGTGGCTGCGGCGATGGTGGCCTCGGGCGAAGGAAGGCCATCGACTGCTGTGAATATTTGAGCGCCGTGTCCATGGCTTGAAGGGCCTGGTTATAGCGCTCTAATTCTGCATCGTACCGGCGGTGGGCTTCTTCGTTCTGGCGCTCGTACTCTTCCTGTCGGCGCCGAGTCTCTTCGTTGTATCGCCGGATCTCGTCGTCCCTCTGCAGCGATTCGGCGTTCATGCGCATCATGTCTTGGTGCAGTGCTTCGAGGTCCGCCGTCGACGCGTAGGGGGGCTACGCCGGAAGATTCGCCTTGGTGGTAACCGGAGGAGTGGGAGGGCCCGGCGGTCGTGTCTGTCTCCACTGGGTAAGGGCCATCGAGGTAGAGCTGGTCGGCGGGGACATCGATGTGGTCTGTCTGGCCACGATACATCTCGTGCCAGACGTACACCTTGTTCGTGCGAGTCCAGGTGGGTGCCTTCACCAGCATCTTCATATTGACGAGCATCTCCTCGTTCAGGGGATTGCGCCCGCCGACTATCTCCATGTCGGGTGCATTCGCTGGGCAAAGGCGTAGTCCTCGGATGACCTTGGTGATGAGTGCTCCTACGGCGATCTTTCCATGGCTTCTTGCTTCCGCCTGAGCACTGAAGGCGTGGGCCACCCCCATCCCCAGATGGACCTGTTCACCTCGATGCAGCTTAGCTAGTAAAAAGAGGTCATGGAGGGTGATTGCTCCGTGCGACTCGCCCCTCGGTGTGAGCAAGGTCGTGAGGAGGCGGTGGATATAGCAGAGTCCTGGGCTCCTGAGTGCGGACGCCTTCGAGGTCTTTGGGCTGAATGCTGGTTCGCCCGGTCGAGCAATGTCAGCCCAGCAACCCTGTCGACCTCCCGGCTGGTCAAAGTAGGTCGCAAAGGACCGGTGAGGGTGTGACTCTCGTACTCCAAGTGCATGGAGAGGTTGTCGTCTTGCACGATGTGCTCTTCGTTGAATGCCCGGAATCTGATTCTGTGGTCACCGTATTCATCGTAGGAGTAGGTGGAAAGGAACTCCAAGGTGAGTTCCTTGTACGCTGGTTCGTCAATGCCGACGAAAGTGGTCCATCCACTGAGCGAGGGGTACTGCGTGACTTGCTGATCGATGTGGTGCTTCGCCAGCGTATCGTAGTCGATCTGGTCCATGAGGATGAACTCCATCCCCTTCAGCCTGTTGTAGCGTGCAGTCTGAGCCTCGTCAGTGAACTGGCCCATGGCTTCTAGCATTGTCGGCGGAGGTCCGCGTCGCCTTTGTCGAACGGGCGACCGCGAGGCGGGTCACGCTGAGCTAAAGAACGACTTTTACCCATAGTACCTGTAAAAAAATAATGTGAGCTCAAAGAGGTAACACGTAAATGCAAGCGGTGCGATTCGATCAAAATAGCGACAAATGACACATATTATTCTGCAAGAAAAAACTCAAGGTGGCATTTTGTCGAACATGTGGCGTGCAACCTAAATTACTCAATCCAAGTCCAAAATTGAACAAGCGAAGGTACCCAAATATATCATATTATGAATCGAGGATAAGTAACATCACCAAAACAACGGAATTCACCAAATAATTCCAGAAATCCCCAATTTCTGATTTAGGGTTCCATATTTTCAAAAGCAAAATCAATGAACAAAACCCACAAATTAAGCATGCTGAAGGTGTATTTAGCATGTATATCTACATAAAAGAACAATTACAACACCAAATCGTACCCAATTTCGGAAATCTCCAAATTTAGAAATTAGGGTTCATCGTAACTTCCTGCAATTCAACCACAAATTCATGTAATTAAGCACACCCAAAGCATTCATAGCATGTATCTAATCATAAGAGAGCAAGATTAACCCAGATCAAGACAAAATTCGAAAACCCCCAAATTAAACGAAGTTAGGTTCGTCGGATGATTTCAAATTCAACCAAAAATTTACTTAATCAGGCAATTCTCTAGCATCTATGGCACATAGTGAACGAATAATAGCAAACAGCATCCAGAAATTAGCAATTACGGCCACAATTTCCGAATTCGGAGTAGATAGGGCAAAAGGCATACCTTGTATTCTTAATCGAATTAAATAGCGGTTGAGGGTGGTGTTGTGGGTGTCGCCGGAGTTGGGGGTGACGGCGGCGGTGGTGGTCGAAGGTGGTGAGGTTGGTGTTTGAGAGAGACGAGAGAGAGGGGAAGAGAAATCGCGAGAAAGGGAGAGGAAAGGAAGAGAAGGGAGAGAGAGAGAAAAAAAAGGATTTTTTGAACTTAAAATCGTCGAGGTCACGGCCGTGACCTATGAGAGATCTTGGCCGTGACACTCGACAGTGTCCGCCTCTGCCCTCAGTCACGGTCGTGACGTATACGTCAAAGGCCGTGACGGGATCGAATTATTTATTTATTTATTTTTTGTGTGTCGCGGCCGTGATGACTTAAGTCATTGGCCGTGACAGGAGGCAGTAGAGGCCTCTGGGAGAAGTCACGGCCGTGACGCGTTTGCGTCTAGCCGTGACAAGAGGCAGAGAGAGCCTCTGGAGGTCGTCACGGTCGTGACTGCTTAAGCAGTTGTCCGTGACCTTTTTTTATTTTATTTTATTTTATGTTATTTTTCGTGGGCGTCACGGCCGTGATGGCTTAAGCCATTGGCCGTGACGTGGGGCAGTAGGGGCCCCTTTTTTATTTTATTTTATTTTATTTTATTTTTTTCGTGGGCGTCACGGCCTTGATGGCTTAAGCCATTGGCCATGACGTGGGGCAGTAGGGGCCTCTAGAGGTGGTCACGGCCGTGACTGCTTAAGCAGTTGGCCGTGACAAGTGGCAGTGTCTACATGTTTGTACGTCACGGCCGTGACTGCTTAAGCAGTTGACCGTGACCCCCTCCCTTTTTTTTACTTGACTAATGGCTAACACATAAAAGGAAATACATGGGTTGCCTCCCAAGAAGCGCTTTCTTTACCGTCTTTAGCCGGACGTTCTTTTCGTTCGCTCAAGTCTGGAAGTCTAGGTACAGCACCTCCTTTTTGGTCACGTCTTCCTCGCCTGCGTGATAGTGCTTCAACCTGTGGCCGTTCACTTTGAAGGTACCCTGCTCCGTATCTGAAATCTCAATAGTACCATAATGAAAAATACGGGTAACAGTGAAAGGTCCTGACCAGCGTGATCTAAGCTTGCCAGGAAAAAGCCTAAGTCGAGAGTTAAAAAGAAGGACTTGGTCCCCTTCCTGAAACTCTCATCTTTCCCTAATTTTTTTGTCGTGATAGACTTTTGAATGTTCCTTATACATGCGGGCGTTATCGTAAGCCGATAAACGCCACTCGTCTAACTCGTTGATTTGGAGTTGCCGCTTTCCGCCGGCGTTCTCCAAATCAAGATTCAAGGACTTGATGGCCCAATATGCCTTATGCTCTATTTCTACGGGAAGATGACATGCCTTTCCATAAACTAATCTATATGGTGTAGTGCCTATGGGGATCTTATATGCAGTCCTATATGCCCAAAGTGCATCATTCAACTTATTTGCCCACTCCCTACGGTTCCCCTCTATGCTCTTTTCTAGGATGCGTTTCAACTCGCGGTTCACTAGTTCGACTTGACCACTAGCTTAGGGATGGTACGGGTGGATAGGCTATGTCTAACACCGTAACGTTCTAAGGTGCGTGCAAACTGGGTGTTAAAAAAGTGAGTGCCTCTATCACTAATAATGCATCTAGGTGCCCCAATACGTGAAAACAATGCTCGCAAAAATCTAACGACTACCCTAGCATCATTCGTGGGTAAGGCTTGCGCCTCGGCCCACTTAGACACATAATCGACAGCAACTAGGATGTACTTATTATTGTACGAGCTAGGAAATGGATCCATAAAATCTATACACCATACATCAAAAATCTCACAGACTAAGATGAAATTCTGGGGCATTTCGTCGCGTTTCGAGAGATTACCTGCGCGCTGACACTGATCACAAGTGTCAACGTACCTTTGGGCGTCTTTGAAGATCGTGGGCCAGTAGAACCCGCTCTCCAACACCTTCTGAGCGGTTCGGTTGGCTGCTAGTGCCCTCCCGTCGGTCCGTTGTGGCAATGCCTAAGGATCTGCGTCGTTTCCGCAGCAGCAACGCATCGTCGGATCACCTAGTCTGCACATCTCCTGAAAAGATACGGGTCTTCCCAAAAGTAGTACCTCAGATCAGAAAAGAATTTCTTCTTTTGCTGACTGGTGTACTCTTTGGTAGGACCCTCGCAATGAGATAGTTAGCATAATCTGCAAACCAATGGGTGTCGTCACTTACCACATGTATCGCGTAAAGATGCTCGTCTGGGAATCGATCTTGTATTGCCCGTTCGTCCTTATTATAGATATCGGACTCCTCTAGTCGAGAGAGGTGATCTGTCGCCAAGTTCTCTGCACCTTTCTTATCGCGGATCTCAATGTCGAACTCTTGCAGGAGTAAGATCCACCTGATCAGCCGGGGCTTGGCGTCCGGCTTTGCTAACAGTAAAATGAGTGACCGGCTAACTTTTCTAACATCTGATCAATAAATGGTAAGGGAAAGTTATCTTTTCTCGTCGCATCGTTCAACTTCTGTAGTCGGTGCAGACTCGCCATCCAGTCACCGTCCTCGTCGGAATTAGCCCGTTCCTATCGTTCGTGACGACCGTCATGCCTCCCTTCTTGGGGACCACTTGGACCGGGCTGACCCACGCTGTCTGAAATGGGATAGATCATCCCCGCGTCTAACAATTTGATCACCTCCTTCTTTACCACGTCCTTCATGTTGGGGTTGAGGCGCCTTTGGCGTTGAGCGATCGGCTTGAAGTCGTCCTCCATGAGGATCTTGTTCGTGCAATAGCTCAGGTTGATACCCCTTATGTGGGATATCTTCCACGCCAAAGCCTTCTTGTGCGCCTTCAACACGTCTAAGAGCTGGCCCTTCTGTGCGTCGTCGAGACTCGACGAGATGATGACTGGCAGCCCTCCATTGCTGCTAAGGAACGCGTACTCGAGGTGGTTGGGGAGCGGTTTCAACTCTAGGACATGTGGCTCCTCGACTGAGCTCTTTTCCTTATCCTCTTCGCTGCTCTCGTCGATGGCTATGATAGGCTCGTCGACCTCCTCCCCACACTCATCGATTTGCATAAGCGAATGCATGTCCTGCTCTCCGACCTGTGATAGACCTTGTACGGAAAAGAGGAAGTCGTGCTCAAATACGTCTAAAAAGTAACATTTATCATCTTGCTCGCCACTCTTTTTCATCGAGTCGGCCATATTAAAAGTAACTTTCTCGCCGTCTACTGTCAAGGTTAAAGTCTCATTCCTAACGTCTATCATGGTCTCCCCCGTCGCTAGGAACGGTCTACCTAAGATCAAGGGAAAATTTTCGTCTTCCTCCATATCTAAAATAACAAAATCAGCAGGGATCACAAATTTATCGACCTTGACTAGGACATCCTCGAGAACACCTCGAGGGTACTTTAACGACCTATCAGCTAATTGGAGGCTCATCCTAGTGGGTCGTGGTTCACCTAGTCCTAAACGCTTAATCATAGAATACGGCATAAGATTAATGCTAGCACCTAGGTCTGCTAACGCACGCTCAATCACCAATCTCCTATAAGGCAGGGAACTGTAAAACTCCCTGGGTTCTTAAGCTTCTTCGGGATCTTGCTTTTGAGTATCGCCGAACACTCTCCTCGCAGGCATACGGTGGAGACGTGCTCGAGCTTCCGTCTGTTCGTCAGAGGTCCTTCAAGAACTTGGCGAAGCTGGGCATCTGCGTAATAGCTTCAACAAAAGGTAAGTTAATATGTAATTCTTTACACATACCCATAAATTTACCAAATTGTTCCTCATTCTTGTCCTTCTTCAATCGAGCCGGGTATGGGATCTTCGGCTAGTATGGCTTCACCGGTGGCCGCTGGATCTCCGTCACCTTTTTCTTTTCGGGCTCGACCTTCTCCTTCTCAGCGTCGGCCTTCTCGACATCGTCGCCTCTGATCTCCTCTACTTCGGGCTCGTCGTGGCTCTCGAAGTTGGCATTCTCCTTGGCCTTCTTGGCGGGCACTTCTTGCAGTACTCGCCCATTCCTCAGTGTCACCGCCTTGCAATACTCCTTGGGATTCGGCTCGGTGTAGCTTGGGAGCGATCCCTGAGTACGCCCCGCCAGCTGCTTCGCCATCTGGCCCATCTGTTGCTCCAGCTTTTTGAGCGAGGCGTCCGTGTTCTGAGCACGCAAGTCGTTCGCCTCCATATACTCCTCCATCTTCGTCATCCGGCTTTTGTGGGCTGCAGTGTGTGCTACTGAAATTCGTGAGAAGCGTCTTCATCATGTCCTTCACTCCCTCATGTCGTCGGATCCTCCTGCGGGCGCATTCTGGTATTGTCGTGGTGACCCATTTTGGAATCCGGACGTTATGGTCTGAATGGCGGTCCTTGGCCCTGATGGTTCTGATTTCCGTACGCCAAGTTTGGATGTGCCCGAGGCTGGTAGCTTCGCTGGCCACCTTGGTAATTGCCCATATAATCTACGTGCTCCAGCGGCTGCCCAAGTTGGCAATCTGAGGTCTCGTGGGCTGCGCCGCAAATCCCGCACAATGGCACGTAAGGGCGTGTGCTGCGTCGGTGTGGTGGTGGCCACGGCGTTCACGGACTGAGTCTGCCCGGACTTGGGAAGTAATGCACCAATCACCGTCTACAACTAGGAGTTCGTCGAGGCGATTTGTTGCTGGAGCGCCTCGATCTTGGCATTGGTGGCCGTCTCCTCGCTGACTCCAAACACACCGGGTGTCTTCATCCTGGTATTGCCCCTCGTGAAGCTGGTCCTCGAGTAATCCTCAATCAAATTCCACGCGTCAGTCGCGTTGAGCTTCACGAGTCCTCCTCGAGCAGCTCCGTCTAGCATATGGACAGTTTGATCGTTGAGCCCCTCGTGAAATCGGTTGATCTGGGCTTCCTTCGACATCCCGTGCTGTGGGCACCTCTTCAGTAGCGCCTTATAACGCTCCCACACCTCATACAAGTTTTCGGAATCCTTTTGGTGAAAGAGAGAAATCTCCGTCTTCAACCTTAGCACCTTCGTTAGTGGAAGTAGTGGTTGATGACGGCGGCTCGCATCTCCTCCCAGGTAGTGATCGATCTGGGCGACAACATATCCAACCAGTCTCTCGCCCTGAACTTGAGCGAGAACGGGAACAGCATCAGCTTGATTGCATTGCCCGGGACACCATTGATCTTGATGGTGTCGGTCACCGTCAGAAACGCCTTCAGATGGGAGTAAGGGTCATGTCGGGGTTTCCTTCAAACTGGGCCGTCTGGAATATCATCTGAAGCCAAGAGTGCTTCAGCTCGAAGTTATTGTTCTCGATCGGTGGAATGACAATCGCCGACTCAGTACCGCCTAGCGCGGCATTCTTGAGAAGGTCCTGAAGTGATGGCTCCTCCTCTGGAATGTGATGGACGGGCACTCGGTGGTCCGCCATGTCTACTTCTGTGTAGGGACTATCTACGGCTGCCTCTACACGTGAGTTTTGGATGGATTCCAGCGAACTATCCTCTGAATAGCTAACTAAACGGTCCTGAGAGCTAGTGGAAGCTCCTTCGGTGTCGTACTTGAGTTTTCTTCGTAACTTCCGCTCGAAATCCGGGTCTGCGTCAACGATGGGGATGGATGGGTTCGGTCATTCACTGCTGAATTGTACCTTCAATGAGTGAAAAAGAAAAATTAGCAAAGGCGTAAACAAATACGTCGAAAAGAATATGAGACGAATAATGACGTAGGAAAACAACTCACGCAAATAACACAAATAACGCAAATAGTATAAACAAAGAAAACGTCAAAATAGTAGAAACAAAGAAAACGGCCCATAAGGACTTCAAAGTCTACCAAATGGATGTAAAGACCGCCTTTCTCAATGTCGTGTTGAAGGAAGAAATCTACGTCGCCCAGCCAAAAGGCTTCGTCGAACAAGATCACCCTGATTACGTCTGTCGATTGGATAAAGCTATCTACGGACTAAAACAAGCCCCTCACGCTTGGTATGACGTCCTGAGCGAATTCTCATGAAGTCTGGATTTATCCGAGGACAATCGATACAACTCTCGTCATTAAGTAGCAAGACAAAGATTTGATGATCGTCCAAGTATACGTCGACGACATCATCTTCGGCTCTACTAATCCCCGGTTATGCCTGAAATTTGGAGATCTGATGAAGACAACGTTCAAAATGAGCCATGATCGACACGTGGTGTGTGAATGGAAAGTGCGACAAGTAATAATTAAAACGAAGACCTAATTACTATCACCGACGTGCGATAGGCAGTGGACCTATCGTTTGTAGTGCAGTAAAGTGAGTAAACGAGTATCGAACACATGGAATAAATCAAGTACTAGTAGTGACCTATCGACTCGATATTTAGCCTAATTAAAACACGCAAATTGTTTTGTGACTTAACCTAACAGACCGCTCCCAAATCAACTAGAAATTCAAAGAACACACTTAGAACTGATACGAAGCTTCAGATGATAAAGATGTGCTCGGGATTCGAATCCCGCTAGGTGTGATCGCCTAAGACAATGAAATATCGTGCCTACGTGATTCTTGACTAAATCGCAGTAATTTCCTACCCACTCGCGAATTTGCTGTCGCCCTAAACGCTCGTGGGGATCTAAAATCCTTCAGTCTCCTTCTTTCTCTCGTCGTTATTCTTTCTCACTCTCGTTATGAGCCTTCGGTCCCCATGATTTCTGCTTTCCTGAAGCAAGCAAGAAAGAAGAGGGGAAATTTTTCTCTCACGGGGGCGCCTAAGGTTGCGCGATCGGGTTATCCTATGTATGTTCTCACGGGGCGCCTTAAGGACCTCAAGTCTATATTCCGACAGATGCGTAGGGCGAAGGGGGATCTAGCGGTGAATGTTGTTGATGCCAAGCGCTTCCTTGACATCTGTCAAGATTTTGCGAGCAGATTCCCGGATGAGGCGTTCTTCCACGACTTGGAGCGATTCTGCCGAGTCTTATACACGAGGGCTGTGGATATGGAGCACTCTGCGTTGTCGCAACAACGGCCAAGCTATCTTGGCTTAAAGAGGGGGATCAGTGCACGTCATTCTTCTTCCGACGTGTAGCTATGCGACGCGCAAGGAATCGGATTCTTGCATTGGATTCTGAGAGCGGGGAGCTGATCCATGGTGAGGGGGCTGTTCGGTATGAGTTGGTGCATTTCTATCGCGAGCTGTTGGGAGTCTCGGCGAGGCCTAATCAGGTTACCCACTCGGATCTTGTGCCTTATACTCGATCTCTTTCGGTGGAGACGGCTTCTCATATGATCAGACCTATTAGCCGACTGAGATCAAGGAGGCTCTCTTCTCTATGGGGACGAGACGAGAGGCTCGGGACCGGACGGATTTACGGCCGCTTCTTTAAAGCGGCGTGGAGTATTATTTGGGAGGATCTCATTCTCTCGGTTCAGGACTTCTTTTTGACGGGCCGGTTGCTTAAGGGCCTTAACAGCACGTCCATCACACTCATTCCGAAGGGGGACTCACCGAGGACAGCGGCTGACTATCGGCCTATCTCATGCTGCAACGTCCTGTTTAAGGTAATCTCTAAGGTTATTGCTAACAGGTTGAAGCTTGTTCTTGGGGAGCTCGTTCATCCGACTCAGACGGCTTTTATTCCGGGAGGAAGATCAGTGATAACATTCTTTTAACCCAGGAGATCTGTTCGGGGTATAACAGCATGAGCCGCCCCCCTCGGGTTGCGCTCAAGGTGGATTTGGCTAAGGCCTACGATAAGGTCGAGTGGAGCTTCTTGCTGGCTGCTATGGGAGCAATGGGCTTCCACCCGACATTTGTTGATTGGATTCGCTGTTGTGTCACTACCACGACCTTTTCCATTAATCTACGTGGAACGCAGGTGGGGTACTTCCATGGGAAGAGAGGCCTTCGACAAGGGGACCCGCTGTCCCTGTACCTTTTCATGTTGGTGATGGAGATTTTACGGAGGATGGTTACACACCGCATCTGCCTAGAACCGCGCTTTCTTTATCATTGGCGTTGTGAGGCGTCGAAGCTGGCCATGCTTGCGTTTGAGGATGACCTGTTACTCTTTTCTCATGCTGATGAGGTTTCGATTGGGGTTCTTAAGGCTGCGCTGGATGACTTTGCGGTGGCTTTGGGTTTAGAGCGGAGCCCCGCCAAGAGCGAGATGTTTGTGAGCAAGCGCGCTGAGAGCCTATTGTCGCAATTTTAGACGATTCTTGGCATTCCACAGGGGCAGCGCCTGTGCGCTACCTGGGGGTTCCTCTGATTCCAGGTAGACTATCTATCTCTGATTATGCGCCTTTACTTCAGAAGGTCGATAGGAGGGTGGGATCTGTTGGGGTAGGCCCGATTAATCGACGCCGGCCCCCGAACAGCTCAACGTGGCGATAGCGGAAGCGCGTTTTGAACCGAGCGGCGTAGGGTGCCGAATTTTCGATTTTCAACATCTAAATTCGACCTTACGCCCTTCGGCTTCTCCCGAGGGCTCAAGGTACTGCCCTGAGCCTCAGGAGACCACGTCTAATTCGAATTTCCTAAATTCGAATTTATTACAAATTTAGTCTAATTAATAATTTCGTTCCAAACTAGTTCGAACAAAGCGGCAGCCGACAGTGTTTCGACTATTTGGCGACCGAAACGATTTCCGATCGATACCAAATTTTCCAGATTGATATACACTTCCCAACGATCGTAACGAGGGGTCTTTCGAATCATTCCGATGTCGTTTGGTATTTTCACAAATCAAATCAGTGGTTCGAAATTGTCAATTCGACTAAAGCGGCAGTCTGCCGTCTTTCGACAGTTTGACAACCGAAATGATTTCCAATCAATACCAAATTTTCCAGATTGATTCTACACTTCCCAAAGATCGTAACGAGGGGTTTTTCGAATCATTCCGAGGTCGTTGGTATTTTTCGTAATATCAAATCAGTAGGGTTCGAAATATACCTTCGGCGTACGTGATTACACCTCGGATGAGCGTCGCAGTGCCTAGTCTGATTCCCGGGCCCTCCGGGCTAGATCATCACGCCGGTATGTCCTTGATCGAACCTCCGAGACTGCTCCTGATGGCTAGACGCAGCTCGGTTCGGGCGTCGGGCTTCGTCGAACGATCCCGTGGCTAGAATTAAGTGGCTTAAGAAGTACCAAGTACACTCTTTCTTTCTTTAGCTATTAGTTATTGAGAGCAAAGTGGCCAAGTACTTGGCTTAGAAATCAAAACTCACGTTGCATGCTTGTTCTATATATTATTTTTGCATAAAAAATCAAGTGAGGTGTCATATCATTCATGTAGTAAAAGTCCACTTAGGGTTATTTTATTATTATTCAATAATACTTGAAATGCTCTCAACAAAGCCAAAAGTATGACTCACAAGCCACCTCATCCAATGTGGCAAGCTAGGAATTATACACATGTCCAAGACCAAGTCAACATGCAAATATTTCATTTAAGCCCATGAGGTTTCTAATTTCTCAATTTAGTCCCTCAATTTTAAGTAATAAAATAATTAAATCCAATCTAATTATTTTAATCACAATTGAGCCTCATTTAGTTAATTAATTAAGCACTTAAGACAATCTCAAGTCCTAATTATTCCCGTGACCGTCACCGGAATTTAACTAAATTATCGACACCTCGTGTCAACTATGTCACTACCTCAACGAATCCCATTCGTTAGGTTTCAGAGAAAAGCCCGCCGTTTTCGCTCAAGTTCATTACCATTTTTAAGCGCGACTCTCTAGGTCCGTCTCAACTGGCACGGGAGGAATCCGTGAGTCCCAATATTCGCCTAGCCAATCCCGCGGTACCGGACAGATCCCAGTTGAGAACGAATTTTGATCTAATCGAAATTTGGGCGAACCGACTATAGTGTATACATTTAAATAACTCTTACACCTTTCACTTGCGTCCCGGTTAGGTGAGAGCCATGTAAATGTCAAACTCACTAACCTAACACTATGTTATAATCGAGACCCAACCGATTATTTAAACTCCGCTCCGTATCTAATACGAGCGAGCTTTCCAAGCTTCGGCCGAAGGCTTTACAATCGTCGTTCTCCAATTACCTCATAGGACGTTAACCTATACGAATATAGGCAGTGAATCCCAATAGCAGTCAAAGCCCGCCAATCACCTCCGTAAAGTCAGTTGCGTTTCGTCGCTGGCCCGTGTCCCATTTCCGAACACTTGCGGACCTAGCCAACTGGCGACAACCCGAAATCGCGAAAGCAAATCCGTCAGTGACCCTATCGGTCTGAGGCTGCTATAGTCATTCGTTCAATCATTGACAACATCCTCGTCATGTGATCAAGACGAATACGAGCCGAATGTCCGAATACGCGATCTCTCCGATCACCGATATCTCCATCACGACCCACAACCTCTCAGGTAATCGGTGACACTACCGATACTATGTGGTCGTCAATGAATAAGTCATATTCGGATATCTAGTCACCCACCTAGAATCCTTAGACTTACGGACTTTTTATTTAATGCTGAGATAAGGACCGTCCGGTGTCTCCTCCCTCGTCCCCACGAGAATCAGACGTCCAACTCAAACATTTGGGTGTTATTTATTTATCGCACCGCCAGATGCCAAGCAGACTTTAAATTCGATAAATAAATAATAATGCCTCTATTATAATGAAAATAAATTCACTACTTTATTTTAACAGTATATACAGTAAAACTGTCTATCGACCCATACATCATTGTGCGCCCTATACTATTCCTAGTCTTCGTATGGCATTCCGAGGGCACACTCCCTAACAGCCTCCCACTTGCACTCGAATGCCATGTGCTGCACCTAATGCCAGTCACAATGGTATCGTAGGCCCATCTTGTCCAAATGCTGTTCCATAACTGCCTGGGACAAGGGCTTCGTAAGTGGGTCCGCCACGTTTTCCGCGGTGGCGATTTTCTGCACGGCGACCATCCCGTTTTCAACGAACTCACGTAATACGTGATATTTTCTCTCAATATGTTTGGACTTGCTATGAGATCGTGGTTCCTTTGCCTGCGCGACTGCACCGCTATTATCGCACCAAAGTGTAAGCGGTCTGTCCGCAACTGGTACCACAGTAAGTTCCTCCAAGAACTTTTTCATCCAAACAGCTTCTTTAGCTGCCTCTGAGGCTGCTATGTATTCTGCCTCACATGTGGAATCGGCAGTCGTGCTTTGCTTGGAGCTTCTCCAAGACACTGCCCCACTATTGAGCACGAATACAAAACCTGAAGTAGATTTTCGGTCATCCACGTCCGACTGGAAGTCCGAATCGGTATAACCTTCTACTTCTAGTCCCGCTCCTCCATAGACAAGCGTTAAGTCTTTAGTCCGTCTAAGGTACTTAAAGATATTCTTAACGGCTGTCCAGTGTCCTTCACCTGGGTTTGCCGAAACCGACTAACCACGCTCACAGCGTAGGCAATGTCCGGTCGTGTGCACAACATCGCGTACATCAGACTACCCACTGCAGACGCATAGGGTATCCCACTCATCCTTCGTCGGTCTTCCTCACTTTGAGGTGACATTGATTTCGACAAATGGATCCCATGTCGCATAGGTAAGAACCCTCTCTTAGAGTCATCCATTCTGAATTTTTCAGGATTTTCTCTAAGTAAAGGGCCTGAGATAAGCCGATCGTTCTGTTCGCTCGATCCCTGAACAAGTGAATACCAAGTATATACGTCGCTTCTCCCAGATCTTTCATGGAGAAATTCGGTTGAAAGCCATGCTTTCACCGACGAGAGCATCCCGATGTCGTTTCCAATCAAAAGGATATCATCCACGTACAATACAAGGAACGACACCATACTCCCACTACTCTTTCTGTAGACACATGGCTCGTCTACGTTTTTCTCGAATCCGAAGTTCCGAACTGCTTCATCGAAACGTAGGTTCCAACTACGAGAGGCCTGTTTCAGTCCGTAAATGGACCGATTCAGTTTGCACACTTTGTGAGCATCTGCATGCGACTCAAAACCTTTTGGTTGTTCCATATCAATCTCCTCCTTGAGGAATCCATTAAGGAACGCCGTTTTGACGTCCATCTGCCAGATTTCATAATCATAGTGCGCATCTATTGCGAGCATTATGCGGATAGACTTGATCATGGCTACAGGCGAGAAAGTCTCCTCATAGTCGAGTCCCTCTTTTTGGTTATAGCCCTTGGCAACCAACCTGCCTTGTATGTCTCAACTTGTCCGTCAGATCCAATCTTTCTCTTGTATATCCATTTACAACCAATTGGTCTAAAACCGCTCGGTAGGTCTACAAGAGTCCAGACTTTGTTTGAGTACATTGAGTCTATCTCAGCCCGCATAGCTTCAATCCATCTCGTTGAGTCAACATCGGATATAGCTTGATCGAAAGTAGCGGGATCTTCTCTTAGAAGTCCCCTAGTCGCAACATAATCGTGTTCAACGTGTGACATGCCATACCGCTCTGGTTGGCGTGGCACCTTTTCAGATCGTCGCAAGACTGCTTCACTCGGACCATCCAATTCCAAATCCTGTGAGGGCGTTTCGGTCGACTGCTCCTCGAGAGTGACCTCTCGGCCAACGCCACAATCTCGAATGAACTCTTCCTCGAGAAAATGTGCGTGTAGGCCCACAACGATCCTCTGATCATCGTGAAAGTAGAATAGGTACCCCATTGAGTTTTCAGGGTAACCTATGAAACGACCTTTCAGAGACCTAGACTCCAATTTGTCTGCCTTCAACTTTTCACATAGGCCGGGCAACCCCAAATCCTAATATGTGATAAGCTGGGTAAACGGCCAGTCCATATCTCATACGGAATGCCGTTAACAGACTTCGAGGGACACCGGTTTATGGTATAAGCCGCTGTCAAAAGCGCGTATCCCCACAATGACATCGGCAAATCTGTATAGCTTAACATAGAACGAACCATATCTAATAAAGTTCGGTTTCTACGTTCGGCCACGCCATTCAATTGTGGCGTGCCGGGCGGAGTCATATGTGATAATATACCATTCTCCTTCAAGAACTGGTCAAACTCGATACTCATGTACTCGCCTCCTCGATCCGATCGAATGGCTTTAATAAGTTTCGACGTTTGTTTTTCCACCAAAGCCTTATACTCCTTGAACCTTTCAAGTGCATCAGCTTTATACCTCATCAGATACACGAGTCCGTAATGACTGTGATCATTCGTGAAGGTAATATAATAGTGGAAGTCACCCCGAGCCTTCACATTGAATGGCCCGCAAACATTCGTGTGAATTAAACCGAGAATTTCCGTGGCTTTATTAAATGTCCCGGTGAAGGGTGATCGGGTCATTTTACCTTGGAGGCACGACTCACAAGTCGGATAGGGATCTGATCCCAACGGTTTCAAAATCCCGTTTTTTCTAACTCATGGATTTTGCGTTCTCCAGTATGCCCTAATCGAAGATGCCACAGGTACCTCGCATTTATTCCTGACTTTCGTTTGTTTGTGACAGTATTCACAGATACGTCGTTCTGGGTGTTTAAGTAGTACAAACCATTAAACAGTGTCGCGTTGCCAACATTTTTGTTTCGATACATAATGTGGCATGTATTTTTATTAAAGTTAAATACATAACCATTCCTGCTCAAAACAGGAATGGAGACGATGTTCTTAAAACCCCTCGGGAGTACAAGACAATCGTACAAACGCAACACATGCCCAGATAACAAAACAAGAGATCTTGATCCGACGTGGCTTGCCGAGAGACTATCCCCGCTTCCCACTCTAACCTCGATCTCCTGCTCCCCAAGCGCTCTACTTGGTCCCAGACCCTGCGTGGACACACAAATGTGAGTACTAGCTCCCGAATCCAATATCCAGGAAGTAGAGTATACAGATGATGAACAAACTGTTTCTAAAACGTTAAGTTCCTTACCTGACGCAGCCTGCTCACCCTTGAGCTTCGGACAGTCCCGCTTCCAGTGGCCCAGCGCACCGCAATGCAGACACCTATCCGTCGGCTTTACACCGGTCTGCTTCGATTTCCCAGAAGATTTGTTCTTCTTAGAAACCTTCCCTGTTGACTTGAGCTTGTTGCCCTTCTTCTTTTTGCCTTTCTGGGGCTTCGAAGAGGTGGCGACAAGTGCAGTCTGCTTTGCCCTCTTCATCTGACCTTGCGCCGTTGCTAACTGATTCATCAGATCAGGAAGCATCAGCGTCATGCCGTTCAGATGATAGTTCACTATGAACGCATTGAAGGACGGAGGCAGAGACTGCAAGATGAGATCGTTTTGTAATTCCCGATCAAATCGGAAATTGAGAGTCTCCAATCTCTCGATCATGGTGATCATGTTCATAACATGTTCGCCAACGTTCTCACCCTCAGACATCCTCGATCTGAAGAGCTGCGACGAAGCCGCATAGCGAGCTGTCCTAGACGTCTCACCGTAAAGCTCTTTCAGATGCTGAACCATCGCTCGAGCGTCAGCCATACCTTCATGACTACGCTGCAGCGTGTTACTCATCGATCCGAGGACATGTGCCTTTACGAGCTGCTCGTCGCGCAGTCGCTTGTCATAAGCGGCACGAGCCTGCTCGGTTGCCCGCGCCCCTGGGGCCGGCGGCAACTCGGAGTCAAGGATATACACTAGGTTCTCAATCTGAAGGAAAATCCTCAGGTTGCGAAGCCAGTCTGAATAGTTTGACCCAGTCAACCTATTCTCCTTGAGTAGTATGTTTAAAGCGGTAGACATAACTTACACTGAGAGAAAATGCTGCAGAAAATAAAAGGCCAATTAAGTTGATTGTATAGATCATCAAACGCGAACAAGGACTTCTATTCCGTTTGACTCCCACTATCTTTTCATAAACTCCATTTTCTCCCATTGGATGTTTTGGAAGTTTCGTTGATAACTTCGATAGTGGAGTTGACGTCCCCGTGGGCGGATGCAAACCTCAACCTCTGTCGTTTTATTGGTTTGCAGCGGCCCACGAAGTCGTGCTCCGCACGAATCCGACCTCGTCGAATGTCTCAACTATCTTTGTCTCAGTCAGGGACCCCCGCCGGTAAATCCGGAACAAGGCGGTATGACTGTCTAAGTGCGACCTATCAACTTTGCTCAAAACCGCACACTTGAACCGTACGTTTTACCGCACAGTGTGGTCTTGGTGAGCAGCGCTAACGCACACGAGCAAACCGAAACGAAAACAAATGCAAGGCGCCGGCATACCCGGAACCAAACCTTGCATTTAGGTTTCGTAACAACTTAACCCGAGCTTGATAGAAGACAGGGCATCCAATCCCTTTACTCACTTAGTATTTTATGGGAGTTTGTATTCTCATAGCAAATAAAAATTAAGCACGAGCACATAAATGCGTTAATTAAATTCCTAACCCTAGGAAAGCAATTTAAATAGACAAATGCGCGGGCTATTTCTAAACTGGTCCTATTACATGGGTCGTAAAACGATCGGGTCTTTAATCTCCAAACGTCGACTCGTCGTCACGCGGGTCGTCGACCCTTCAATCTCGCCTTGCGTCGAACGGCCGCCATTTTTCTAACTTATCTAATAAAGCGAAAACATACAACACGGGGGGAATTATTTCCCGAACAACCCGTAATCCATGTACATTCCGGGGGGCAGCAAACGGCCCTTAAACAAATAACCCGGTTAGAACCTAAGCCCGCGTAAATGTCCCACATAAACATGCAACACAGAATTTTGACGCCGGGTGCCCGACCGACGTTACGAGCGACGATAGTTTCCAAACTACGTCGACCGTTCGTTCGCCACATCGGCTTTCGAGGCCTTCGGTCGAACCATGCATGAGCCTTAGCTCTGATACCACTGTTGGGGTAGGCCCGATTAATCGACGCCGGCCCCCGAACAGCTCAACGTGGCGATAGCGGAAGCGCGTTTTGAACCGAGCGGCGTAGGGTGCCGAATTTTCGATTTTCAACATCTAAATTCGACCTTACGCCCTTCGGCTTCTCCCGAGGGCTCAAGGTACTGCCCTGAGCCTCAGGAGACCACGTCTAATTCGAATTTCCTAAATTCGAATTTATTACAAATTTAGTCTAATTAATAATTTCGTTCCAAACTAGTTCGAACAAAGCGGCAGCCGACAGTGTTTCGACTATTTGGCGACCGAAACGATTTCTGATCGATACCAAATTTTCCAGACTGATTCTACACTTCCCAGCGATCGTAACGAGGGGTCTTTCGAATCATTCCGATGTCGTTTGGTATTTTTCACAAAATCAAATCAGTGGTTCGAAATTGTCAATTCGACTAAAGCGGCAGTCTGCCGTCTTTCGACAGTTTGACAACCGAAATGATTTCCAATCAATACCAAATTTTCCAGATTGATTCTACACTTCCCAAAGATCGTAACGAGGGGTTTTTCGAATCATTCCGAGGTCGTTTGGTATTTTTCGTAATATCAAATCAGTAGGGTTCGAAATATACCTTCGGCGTGCGTCGCAGTGCCTAGTCTGATTCCCGGGGCCTCCGGGCTAGATCGTCACGCCGGTATGTCCTTGATCGAACCTCCGAGACTGCTCCCGATGGCTAGACGCAGCTCGGTTCGGGCGTCGGGCTTCATCGAACGATCCCGTGGCTAGAATTAAGTGGCTTAAGAAGTACCAAGTACACTCTTTCTTACTCTTTAGCTATTAGTTATTGAGAGCAAAGTGGCCAAGTACTTGGCTTAGAAAATCAACTCACGTTGCATGCTTGTTCTATATATTATTTTTTGCATAAAAAATCAAGTGAGGTGTCATATCATTCATGTAGTAAAAGTCCACTTAGGGTTATTTTATTATTATTCAATAATACTTGTCATGCTCTCAACAAAGCCAAGAGTATGACTCACAAGCCACCTCATCCAATGTGGCAAGCTAGGAATTATACACATGTCCAAGACCAAGTCAACATGCAAATATTTCATTTAAGCCCATGAGGTTTCTAATTTCTCAATTTAGTCCCTCAATTTTAAGTAATAAAATAATTAAATCCAATCTAATTATTTTAATCACAATTGAGCCTCATTTAGTTAATTAATTAAGCACTTAAGACAATCTCAAGTCCTAATTATTCCCGTGACCGTCACCGGAATTTAACTAAATTATCGACACCTCGTGTCAACTATGCCACTACCTCAACGAATCCCATTCGTTAGGTTTCAGAGAAAAGCCCGCCGTTTTCGTTCAAGTTCATTACCATTTTTAAGCGCGACTCTCTAGGTCCGTCTCAACTGGCACGGGAGGAATCCGTGAGTCCCGGTATTCGCCTAGCCAATCCCGCGGTACCGGACAGATCCCAGTTGAGAACGAATTTTGATCTAATCGAAATTCGGGCGAACCGACTATAGTGTATACATTTAAATAACTCTTACGCCTTTCACTTGCGTCCCGGTTAGGTGAGAGCCATGTAAATGTCAAACTCACTAACCTAACACTATGTTATAATCGAGACCCAACCGATTATTTAAACTCCGCTCCGTATCTAATACGAGCGAGCTTTCCAAGCTTCGGCCGAAGGCTTTACAATCGTCGTTCTCCAATTACCTCATAGGACGTTAACCTATACGAATATAGGCAGTGAATCCCAATAGCAGTCAAAGCCCGCCAATCACCTCCGTAAAGTCAGTTGCTTTCGTCGCTGGCCCGTGTCCCATTTTCGAACACTTGCGGACCTAGCCAACTGGCAACAACTCGAAATCGCGAAAGCAAATCCGTCAGTGACCCTATCGGTCTGAGGCTGCTATAGTCATTCGTTCAATCATTGACAACATCCTCGTCATGTGATCAAGACGAATACGAGCCGAATGTCCGAATACGCGATCTCTCCGATCACCGATATCTCCATCACGACCCACAACCTCTCAGGTAATCGGTGACACTACCGATACTATGTGGTCGTCAATGAATAAGTCATATTCGGATATCTAGTCACCCACCTAGAATCGTTAGACTTACGGACTTTTATTTAATGCTGAGATAAGGACCGTCCGGTGTCTCCTCCATCGTCCCCACGAGAATCAGACGTCCAACTCAAACATTTGGGTGTTATTTATTTATCGCACCGCCAGATGCCAAGCAGACTTTAAATTCGATAAATAAATAATAATGCCTCTATTATAATGAAAATAATATTCACTACTTTATTTTAACAGTATATACAGTAAAACTGTCTATCGACCCATACATCATTGTGCGCCCTATACTATTCCTAGTCCTCGTATGGCATTCCGAGGGCACACTCCCTAACAGGATCCTGGCTGAATAGGTCGCTCTCTTACGCTGGGAGAGTGCAACTTATCAAGTCAGTTCTGTCTTCTCTTCATATCTATTGGGCGGGTATTTTCCTTTTCCCAAGGGGGTTATTCGGGCTATGAGACGCGCTTGAGGAAATTCTTATGGGCTGGCTCGCATGCGCGAGTCGCATGGGCTGATATTTGTCTACCGATCGCCGAGGGAGGACTTGGGATACGTTCCATTGAGACCGATAATCGAGCGCTGCTTCTTCGACATTTATGGAGTGTGGCCTCGCATGCTCCAGACTCGATCTGGGTTGACTGGCTGTACAGCACTAGATGCATAACAGGTCTCTTTGGGAGATGTCGCCGGGGAGCAACACTTCTTGGAGTTGGAAGAAGTTGCTGAAGCTTCGGAATGTCCTCCGCTCCTTCATATCTTATCAGGTGGGAGACGGGCGATCCATATGCTATGGAAGGACCCTTGGCTGCTGATGACCTCGCTGATGGAGAGATATCCTAGGGGGTTGATGGTGATGGGACTGCCTCATGACTCACGCCTTAGTGTTATTTATTTATCGCACCGCCAGATGCCAAGCAGACTTTAAATTCGATAAATAAATAATAATGCCTCTATTATAATGAAAATAATATTCACTACTTTATTTTAACAGTATATACAGTAAAACTATCTATCGACCCATACATCATTGTGCGCCCTATACTATTCCTAGTCCTCGTATGGCATTCCGAGGGCACACTCCCTAACAGGATCCTGGCTGAATAGGTCGCTCTCTTACGCTGGGAGAGTGCAACTTATCAAGTCAGTTCTGTCTTCTCTTCATATCTATTGGGCGGGTATTTTCCTTTTCCCCAAGGGGGTTATTCGGGCTATTGAGACGCGCTTGAGGAAATTCTTATGGGCTGGCTCGCATGCGCGAGTCGCATGGGCTGATATTTGTCTACCGATCGCCGAGGGAGGACTTGGGATACGTTCCATTGAGACCGATAATCGAGCGCTGCTTCTTCGACATTTATGGAGTGTGGCCTCGCATGCTCCAGACTCGATCTGGGTTGACTGGCTGTACAGCACTAGATTGCATAACAGGTCTCTTTGGGAGATGTCGCCGGGGAGCAACACTTCTTGGAGTTGGAAGAAGTTGCTGAAGCTTCGGAATGTCCTCCGCTCCTTCATATCTTATCAGGTGGGAGACGGGCGATCCATATGGCTATGGAAGGACCCTTGGCTGCTGATGACCTCGCTGATGGAGAGATATCCTAGGGGGTTGATGGTGATGGGACTGCCTCATGACTCACGCCTCAGTGAGGTCATTACGTCGGATGGTTGGTCTTGGCCAGCCATGACGTCATCCGAGTTTCTGGAGATTGGCCCTCTATTACCACTGGCGGAGCCGGCGCGGTCTGATCGTGTTCGCTGGATTGGGACACCTGATGGACGTTTCTCTTCGAGGGCGGTTCGCGAGGCCACTCGACCGCGGCGGGACAGAGTCATTTGGGCTTCTCTCTTTGGGGGCTGTCTGCGCATACCTCGCCATGAGTTCATCCTCTGGCTTGCTGTACGTGGACGTCTATCCGTTCGAAGCTTACCATGGGTGGCTCAGCGCGCAGGAACGGATGGCTGCCTCCTCTGTGATACCGGGAGTCGGGAGACGATCCCTCATCTCTTCTTTTCTTGCCCTTTTTCTTTGAGGTGTCGACAGATGCTTAGGGACAGGATACGGTGGCGGATACCATATATTGATTGGGACTGGAGCATTCACTGGGCTGCTCTGAAGTGGAGAAGCCGGCACTTATTTCATATTGCCCATCGACATGTCCTTGCATCAATTGTTTATCACATTTGGCAGGAGCGGAACAGGCGATGGAGGGAGAACATACGTTCTACCCCTGCCCATGTCATGGCCACGGTCCTTGGCATCCTTGGTGCTCGTCTTGGGACTATTGGTGAGCAGCATGCCCTACAGCAGGCTGCTATTCGGCGACTTTGGAGAGTAGCATGGTAGATATTTATCTTTTACCCTTTGGTTTGTTCACGAGTAGCCTGTTACTGGTTGCCTGTGTCGAGTTATACTCGTACCCATTCTGTATACTTTCACCATCATATATATAAAAAGTCGGACCTGTTCCAAAAAAAAAAAAAATTTCTTCTCCCCCTCTCGGGCCCCCGTTCTCATCCGAGGCAACCCTTCGTCTCATAAGGGTTGGATGAGTAAATATGTTTTTGGCAAGCCTCGACAGATTCTGCCGAGGCAGAACTGATCCCATTCTCCTGGCGTGACAATCCCTCGATCTCCCAGCCTCTTCCCCCTGAGCCCTCCATTAGGGTAGAGGCCTTCTTGGCTAAGGTAGGATCCAGACGATACTGGGCCGAAAAACTACGCGACGAGGAACTTCTTTGTGCCCACGGGTTCTCCACGAAAGCCGTCCGCCTCACCCGAACCTTAGGTATACCGAAGAGCAGCGTAGGAGAGTTCGCTAGCAAACCTTCGGTTGGCTTCATTGAGGAATTCCCAAAGGAATTCCCAACTCTCCTCTCTCGAAGGCTCGCTGAAAAAGTCGGATTGTTTAGCCCGACCCAACGTAATGTGACCCCCAGATGGGGAAGAAGAAGGCTGGCTCGCGGAAGTCTTTTTTTTTTGGCCGAAGACCCCCCCCCCCCCTTGGGAAGAAGCGGCTCTCTTGGGAGCAGATTTCCTTGCCCTCGAAGAGGAAGCGGAGGCCTTCCCCTTGCCCTTGGATCGGGTATTCAGGGAGGAGCGAGGTAAATTGGGCTGAGATGAATCTTCATCCTCCTCTTCAGCGATGCGATAACCTCAGCAAGGGACATCCTGTCAGCTGCAAAGGAAAGCAGATAGTCTGAACGAGTAACACAATAAAAAAAAGTCTTACTGATACAATTTTCTTAAGCTGGTTCTGACAGAGTCTTTCCCTCGCCGCCGAATCCATGAAGCGTGTCTCCCACCTCTCCGAGAAGATCCGGGCACTGACCTTCGCGAGAAGGTCGGGAGATGGGTCGGGAGATTGCCGCGGCCATGAAGCAAGAAAAGGAGCTGAAGGAGGACGCCGAGGAATTCCAACGCCAGCTCTTCAAGTCTGAAGTCGTCCGGGTCGAGGAGCAGAAAAATGGGAGGAGCTGGCGGAAGACTACGTCCCCAAACGCACGCATCTCAGCGACATGAAGACCTTCTTCTCGTGGGGCGTCTACGGTTGCATCTCTGAGTTTCGGGCGCACGGGTATAGTCGTGCAGATCATCCCTTCAGGTTCCTAAATGCTATCCAGACCATGAAGGAGGCCCCATCGGGGAGCACTGCTTGAACCCCGAGACGAGAGGTCCTTCTGGACGCCGACCCGCCAACTTTAGCCACGACCATGGCTGAGCCCCAGTTCGAGGAGATGAGGTGTGCTTCTGGGGATGAAGCTCAAGGAACGTCGGCATGGCGAGGCGCGAGGGGAACCCTTCGAAGAAGTTCGTGAGGAGCGTGCTGAGGAAGAGGTCGAGGCTGGTAGAGCTGTGGGGGTCGGCGATGATGCAGGGAAGCCCGGGGATGTTGCCGGGGGTGACGATCAGGTCGGTCCGGCCGCTTAGATGCTTTCTTCTTTTTTATCTTTCCATCCTTATTCGGGATGACTATAACGAACCCTAATATATATATAATATATTTCTTTCTTGTCTGTCTGAACATAGCCCCTCGGGGCATAATATCTGAATGTAAAGCCTTCGGGCTTCTTTTCCATTTTTCCATTGTTTCTTCTCTCTTTTTCGTCTATGTGTTGATGCTTCATCGTTTCTATTTTCTCATCATTGTTCTCTGCTAATATCATTCGTACCATCGGGCCGTTTTCCCAATAGGATACGCAGGCGTCTTCGGGTCATACTCGGAGAGGTAGGGTTCCCAGGGCTCGAGCCGTTTTAGGGCTATTTTACTTTGATCCTCCGTAGCTCCTTAGAAATAATAAGGACTTTGTCTGACTGAGAACGGATTTTCCGGAGACTTCGTACCCAAGAATTTAGCGACGGATATTCTGAGAGTTGGTCCGCCCGAGGACACGGTGACGGTCATCAGGGAATATCGCGAACCCGGTCAAATTTTCAAGCAGTCAACTAGCCGTTTTTATCCTTAAATTTTGAACCAACTAGCTTTTCGGCCAAGCCTAAAAGCCTTCTATAAATATGGGGTTCCTTTTCGTTCTCGTAATTCATTATTTTGCCCCTTTTGCCTTTTAGTCTTCCTCTGCTCTTAGAATCCGTATGGCATCGTCTTCCTCTTCTAAAGGCAAGCGAGTTGCTGCCAACTTTCCCCAAGCAGCCCGTGTCTCTTTTAACTTTGGTAGTTCTTCGGCCTTTCGCTCGAGTTCGGACCTGCAGCCCGGCCCTGCTGCTGGTGTGAAGACAATGATCCCTCAAGGCGATAGCGAGGATGGAGTTATAGTAAGAATTTAGTCAAGTGGTCTGCCGAGGCGGAGGAAGCTCGATCCAAAGCAAATCTTCCATGGTATCGGACCAAATCTTGACCCTCAATCCTTTGTCGCTTCATGAGTACCTTGAGAAACCCATGATCCCTTCTGACTACGAGGTTTAGTTGCCTGGTCACTTGCAAGTGGCGTCCGCCTCCTACTGGCTTCTTGACATTTTTCGCTGACCAAGTAGATATGGGTTTAAGATTCCCCGTACCTTTCTTCCTTCTAGATCTCTGTGAAGCCCTAGACATCTCTTCTGGCCAGATACTTCCTAATTCCTGTAGTTTGCTCCTAGCCTTGGCCATCATCGCTCGTAGGGTTAGTTTCCCTCTTACCACTGGGCTGATCCTCAGTTTCTTCCGAGTGTGTGAGCGGGACGTTGGCAAATTCGTCTTCGTGCCTTCCACTGACGTCTTTCATGAAACTTTACTGCCACCAAGGGATGGATGGACAAGTTTTTCTATGTGCGCCCTTCATCCCAGCATCGGGACCGCCGATTCTCTTTACTTCGGTGGCTAGATCACTGTCAGATGTCAGACGACACGCCCGACCTCCTATTGGAGTTCTTGGCTCGGGTCGAGGGCCAGAATTTTTCGGTGAGGGAGTTGGTGTCTGCTGCTCCCCTTGAAGTGACAACGATCTATCCACAATGCTAGTGACAACTTGAAGATGTTCCAAGAACCTCTTCATCTAAACACCCTCCTTAGTTGCCTCAGAGGCTGCTATATACTCTACTTCAGTGGTGGAATCAGCAGTCGTGCTTTGCTTATTACTTCTCCAAGAGACAGCGCCACCATTAAGCGCAAAGACAAAACCCGAGGTAGATTTTTCGGTCATCCACGTCCGACTGGAAGTCCGAGTCTGTAAATCCATCAATTTGTAATTCTCCAATACCGAAAATCAATATTAAGTCTTTAGTCCGTGTAAGGTACTTCAAGATATTCTTTACGGCCATCCAATGTTCTCTGCCTGGGTTGCCTGAAATCTACTCACTATTCTCACAGCATAGGATATGTCGGGTCGCGTGCAAAGCATCGCGTACATCAGGCTACCGACTGCGGAGGCATAGGGAACTCCAATCATCTCCTTCCAATCTTCCTCACTTTGAGGTGACATAGATTTGGAGAGATGAATCCCATGTCGCACCGGCAAGAAACCTTTCTTAGATTCCTCCATTTTAAACCGTTTAAGGACCTATTCTAAATAAAGGGCTTGGGAGAGACCTAACATTCGATTCGGTCTGTCTCTATACAGTCAAATTCCCAGAATGTAGGCAGCTTCTCCTAAGTCTTTCATGGAGAATTCGGTTGAAAGCCAAGCCTTCACCTCTGAGAGCATTCCTATGTCGTTTCCCATCAAAAGGATGTCATCCACGTACAGTACGAGAAACGACACTTTGCTCCCACTACACTCTTATAGACGCACGTCTCGTCTTCATCTTTTATCAATCCATGGTTCCTAACCACTTAATCGAACCGAAGATTCCAGCTCCTGGGATGCTTGCTTCAGTCCATAAATAGACCGATTAAGCTTGCACACCTTATGTGAATATCCTTGAGATGTAAAACCTTTGGATTGCTCCATGTAGATTTCCTCCTGGAGGTATCCGTTTAGGAAACGGTTTTGACATCCATCTGCCAGATCTCATAATCATAGTATGCTGCTAGGTTTTGACATCCATCTGCCAGATCTCATAATCATAGTATGCTGCTATGGCTAGCAAGATTCTAATGGACTTTAACATCGCCACTGGTGAGAAGGTTTCCTCATAATCAATGTTCTCTTTCTGACTATAACCTTTCGCTACAAGCCTAGCTTTGTACGTGTCCACCAGTCCGTCTGATCCAATATATCGTTTGTAGATCCCTTTACAACAGATCGGTCTAAAACCATCACGAAGGTTGTATAGGGATACCTTGTCTTCGCTCCCCTACTTCCACCCACTCGATCAGGAGAAAGGGATACGTATAGATGGGTAGCCACAGATAATGGTCACTTCTCTACCTCTTCTGCCAGGGAGCCTTCGCCTACGGCACCCCATTGTCCCCTGGCGTGCCCTCCTTGGCGGCCCCTTAGACATCCCTCGGCACGACTTTATGCTCTGGCTTGCAATTAAGGACAAACTGGCAACTAGAGACAAGCATTGGATCGCTTCTGCAGCTGGAACCTCTATTTGCCTTCTATGTGACGCTGATATTGTGGAGACGACGCGACATATATTCTTTGAGTGTATTTATTCTATGCGTTGCCTTAACTTATTAAGTAACCATTTGCATTTGGGTGGCCTTACAGGGAACGGTCTGAGGGAATACAGTGGGCGGCTAGAAGATGGCGTGGTAAGCATCTTGCCTTGATGGGGCCACGTCATGCCCTTGGTTCGCTGGTCTACCACCTTTGGTCGGAATGCAATAGAAGATGGCATGAGGGGACTCGCCGATCGCCTGAACGCATCGTTGCTGAAATTGAGTCACTCTTAGGCGTTCGAATCTCCACACTCCCCCCAAAATACAACCTGCAATTGTGCGCTATGCGCCGGACCTGGCGTATAGCCTTGAATACCTAGGGTGCTATAGAACGATCACGCTTCGCAACACGAATTTGTTGGGGCTATTTGGATGCGGCGGAATGCAACACCCGTGTTTTAGGGAGGATCTCGTGCTTTTCCCTCTCCTTCTCTCTCTCTCTCTCCCTCTTAGTCTTGCTCTCTTTCTCTCCCGCTCTCTCCCCCTCTCTTTCTTTTCTTGCTCTCGATCTCGCACAGTACTGCCTTTTTTTGCCCCGTTTTTGTTTTGCAGTTGGCTTGTCTGGTGTGGGCGCTTGGATGGCTGGTTCGCTGCTCGTGCTGTTGGCTGGCCTCACTTGGAGATTTTGCTCATCCCTGGCGGAAAGAAACAGAAGTTGGCGCTCTCGCCTTCCCCCCGACCCGACATGCGGACTCACTCGCTGCGCCCTCCCCCTCCGCTTGATAACTTCCTCGGAGATGTTATCTTTCATGGTGCTCTTGCACCTTGCCCGCACATCAATCGTTCCCCCTACTGGCACTGCACCTGGTGCCAGGATCCTGTTGATTGGTTTTTGATTGTGACACTTACCTCAGCCTCTATTTTGCCTGGTTTGGTTTTTTCTATTTGGCTCGGTCTTGTTGGGACCGTGTAGGTGTCTGGGTTGTTTCGGCTTTGTCGATGTGCTTTTGGGTTGGTAGACTGTTACTGCTTGCTGCATCGTGAGCGATGTCATGTACGCTACCCTGTACTCCTGTTTCTTTCGTTTTAGTGAACATTTCCCAAGAGAAAAAAAATGTCCAAACCTGGTTTGCATACATTGAGTCAATTTCTGCTTTTTTTTGGAAATTTTCACTAAAAGAAAGAAAGAGAAAAGGAGTAAACTTACAGCGTACATGATATCGCTCATGATGCAAAACAAGCGGTAGCATTCTACAGACCAGACAGCACAACAACAAACCTGAAACAGCCCAAACAACTTACAAGCCCAACAAGACCAAAGCCAAAAAAGAGGAAAACCACACAACAAAGCAAAGGCAGAGGTAGGTGTCTACAACCACTCTTCAATCAACGGGTTGCTGGCACCAGATGTAGTACCAGCAGGGCAGCAGGACGATGTGCAAACAAACGCAAGCGCAATTAGATAATATCGCAGGGGATAATTATCAAGCGGGAGGAGAAAGTAGCAACTGCAACCGCAAGTCTGGTCGGGGAAAAAGGACGTAAGAACGCCTCCTCCTATTTCTTTCCACCCAAGATGGAGAGAGACCACCCGGCAAGGCCATCCCACAACACGAACGCGAGTAGTGATCAAGGCAGCCAGCGCAAACCCACTCAAAAATAATAGCAGCCTGCAAGAACACAACAACGAAAAGAACAGGGCACAAAACGAAGGCTAGATAAAAAAGATAACGAGATATGATCAGAGACAAAAGTTAGAGAAACTCCCTCTGTCATCAGCTGTCACATCCCAACGCATCGCATCGGCGCCGTCCAACCAAGCAAATCACCCATCTTCGCATCGTCGAAACAGCAGTGCCAAGATCTACAAAGCAATCCTCCAAAGCCGCCTCAAGGCTAGAAGTTGGAAAGAGTACTTCGGGGGCAACATATCCAAACGTGTACAAAGCGTCCCAATGACATCCGCCACCAGAAGGTCTTCAGCTCGAAAAGATCCAATCCTCCATTGCCTATTGCGTTCCTGCCACAAGTGATAAACAAGTGAGGCAAGAATATGGCGGCTAGCGATATGGGTAAGATGCTTTCCACGCAATTTGGCAGCCGCCCAAGTAAAGCCCATGTCCCATTCACGATAGGGCCACATGAAACGGAGTTTGTACTTCAAGAGCTGGATGCATCGCCAGGAGTAGGTGCATTCGTCAATTTCTGCTTTTCATCGAGCCATTTGACCGAGTCAATGTCAGCAATTGCCTGGTCGTAAGTAATGGGATCGTCCCCGACGAGCCCGTCGCAGCATCCCCATGCTCGACATGTACCATACCGTATCTCTCAGGCATGTGAGATACTCTACTCGATATGCATAATTTGGGTTGCGTCTCTGGCTGTACCTTATCGACCATCGATGATGGCAACACTGGATTCGTCTCGTCCTATTCTCTAAGTGTTAGGTCATCGATTATCAACGCCTATGATCCTAGACTTCAATCCAAAGTAATTCGACTAGAATGATTGACATTAAGATTCGATTGAAAAACTAAATTAAAGAACGCTAGAGAGAACTTCGATTAGTGAGAGAAAATACTTGTTGTTTCTCTCTCTAGAAATTGGATTAGCAGCCCTTCGTATCAATTGATTAATTTTCTCTATTAAGCTCAATGTGTACAAATGTATTTACCGAACATACTTGGTATAAATAACAAACTAGTCCTAAACTAGGGACAAGTACAAATAAAGCCCCTAATTACAAGGACAGCTAATGAAAACAAAGCACAACTAAACGTATATTCTACATTCTCCCACTTTGTGCTTGATTGCTCTTTCGTACTATCTGTCCTCGTCGGGCATAGTATGACCTGCGCAAACCCAGCGCATTCTCGAAATTCCTTAGTGTGTCTCTCAGCTCCAAACGCTCCTTGATGGCTTCAAGTAGTTCCATCAGAAGCGGTTGTTCTCTCACGAACCTGTGTATCTTGAGCATGGTCTCTCGATTGAGATCTTCCAATCTCTTCTGTATGTTCTTCCTGATGACCTTGAGCGTCCCGTCACAGAATTTATGTATCCCAGTCTTCAGCATCAAGGTATTCTTCTTGGCAATTGGATTGTGGTAGGTGATCCCTAAGACTGGGCTTATATTCACGTGATTGTTGGGAAGCCCTTCGATCTCAGGTCCTTTGTTGAGCGAGAGATCATATTGACCTTCTTCATATTGCTCTCCAGAGCCATCTGAAGGTCATGTGCGGCATGGTACTTGACCTGGCGCATCATGAACCGGTAGTGTCCTCGAGTCCTTCCTTCATTATAAAGCCTTGACGACCCTTGTACTTCTCTATGTACAGCTGGTAGAGACGGTACACCTCCTCGACAAGGAGATAAGGTAGGTCGCTCTTGCTTAGCTCTTCTCGAGTTCTGTCTATACGCTTTATGACATAAAATGGAGTTGGAAGACTGCCTTTCGTACAGTAGACGCTTAATAGCTAACAGATTGGGGAAGATCCTTGAAATGACTCTTCAATTGTTCTTTTGGGATCCCCAGCCTCATATCAGATTCCAGTTGGGTTAGCATCCAAAGATTAGTCATGCTCTTCTGCTGTTCCCAGTGAGATGATTCGGAGCTCGAACTCCTTCAACTGCTTGACTTTGTCCGGTGACCTCCATATGTGTTGACGAAGTTCCTCAAGGAATGGGATTTCAATCCTAATGTTCTCCCATGGTGTGTCGATGCGAACAGTCCCTGGCAGTTGTCTCGTTGGGGAATCTGCTCGTTGAGCAATCAAATATGGAAGCCTTGGGGGCATTTGCTCATGATCTTAACCTTCATGATGTTCTTCGTCTTCTATCAAGACTAGGTCGACCGAAGCTCGTTGTAAGAAGTGTCGAACGTCCTTGAGTCTCTGTTTCTGAAGATTATCGGGCATACTGTGGGTCATCCACTATCCTTGGAAGATGTCTTTGTCGAGGTGCTCGTGTGGGTTGACACCATGTCCAGATGTTCTCGATTTGTCTGGAGCGGTCAAGCTGGGAGTGGCCTGAGTAGCTGTCAGGGCCACGTGCATTGCGGCACTTGCTTCTTCTTTCAGAAGCAAGGAGTTTGTGGAGGTTGTTGGTGGTGTGAGCGGAGGCGTCCTTAGGTTGAAGGTTGGTGGGTCGACTTGAGGAAATTGAGGAAATTGAGGAAATAAGGTCATCCTTTAACATTGAAAAGAAGAATTTGGAAGCTGAAAAGAACATGTTCTTAAAGGAGATGGAAAATCTAAAAGCTTCCTCCAAAGTTCAAAGCATCTTTCACGCATCTCCCTCTACGGATAAGATTATTATGAAAAGCGTGAAGAAAGAAAAATTGCTTCCTAAAGATCAGAAATCTGAAATTAAAATTGTGAAAAATATTAACTCTAACCCTGTTTCTACTGTGTCTACAGGTAGCGTAGTACCTGAACCAGAGAAATCGAAGGCGAGACTGTCTAGCTTAGAAATTATGAAGGAGCCCCTAGATGTCAAAATTTCAAATTCGTTACTTCCTTATGTAAAATAAAGGACACTAGTAAAAACAAAAGAGACGTTTCGTATCTCAAAATAATTGCTTCTACTTGCTCCTTAACGCCTACCACCTTTAGAAGTACTAACTATGAAATATAACAATGAAAAATTCTAAAAGGTTTACAGTGCTATTCATGTATGTTCTCATCTAAGCTATCCCGTGAAGATCCAATCCCCCATACACCTTTGGAGATTATCAAATGAGAATATCTTTTCCTCTATCAAGCCTACCCAAGCATTTGCTCGCGCTGAAATTCAACTTCCTTGGGTACCTAGAAGAGGCAAAACTCAAAGTAACTTCTTCGAAAATGGCTTGGGTACCTAAAACTCCTCTAACTAACAATATACGAACTAAATCTGAACCACTTCGTATATGCTAATCCGAGAGGATCCATGTATAAGTGGGTACCTAAAGCTCTCTAATTTGTTTTTGCAGATCCATCATGTTGGTACCTTGACTCCGGTTGCTCCACACACATGACTGGGAATAAAGAGCTGCTGAGCAACTTCCAAGACCGCTTCCATGGGAAGTCAGATTCGGCAACAACGATTCGGCCCCAATTTTGTGACTCAGAGATATCATTGTGGAGAATCTGATGATCAAGGATGTCTCATTCGTCAAAGGCCTTTGCCATAACTTGTTCAGCAGATGCCAATTCTGCTACAAAGGATTCCAGGTGGTCTTCCTTGTTGAACGGTGCAGAAATTTGGACAGTCAGGATACAGAACTCCTTCAAGGATTTCAGAAATCAAATCTATACACAATAAACCTGACGTCCGTGCGGCCTTCAACTACTGTTTGTCTCATCTCTCAGGCGAACATTAAGAGAAACAGCCTATGGCATCAAAGAGTGTCTCATCTAAACTTTAAAGCTCTACAACACTTGTTCACCAAGAAGTTGGTTCACGGTCTACCAGCAAATTTGACAGCGCATGAGCATCAATATTCGACATGTCAACTCGGAAAAATAAAGCGAGTATCTCATCACGTTAAGCTAGTTGCTTCTACTTTACGTCCTCCGGAACTACTTCACATGGACCTCTGTGGACCTATGCAAACAGAGAGTATCAACGGACGTAATTACGTACTAGTCATTGTCGATGACTTTTCTCGCAACACATAGCCGAAGTTCCTCCTAACTAAGGTTGAGACGCAAGACTTGATTGTAAATTTTGTGAACACGACTCAGAACCTACTGTCGCAGACTATCCAAATCATCCTAACAGACAATGGAACTGAATTTAAGAACAAGTATCTCAGTGAATTTTATCAGAATGAAATCAGTCAGCAATTTTCAGCCGCAAAGACTCCTCAACATAATGGAGTAGTCTAAAGGAAGAACAGAACTCTAGTGGAAGCCGCGCATATGATGCTCATCGACACCGGCCTTGCACACTTCCTTTGGGCTGAACTAGTAAGTACCACTTGTTTCACTCAAAACAGGACAGTAGTTCACAAACGCTTTGATAAGACTCCGTACGAGAGCATCAACAAGCGAGTACCCAATATTTCTTTCTTCAAGGTCTTTGGGTACAAGTACTTTGTGGCGAACGACAGAAAGCAACGTGCCCAGGTCGACCCTAAATCATTCGAAGCTACTTTTGTGGGATTTTTTTGGTATAATGTCCTGTATATATATATAGTGGAATAGTGTATGTACAAATGATCAGGAGATATACTGCGCAACCCGTCAGTAACAGACTACTGGGCACAGACAAGAAAGGAATAACCAATCAACCAATCAAACAACGATCCCATCAACTCAACAACCAATCAAAGACCAATCCTACCAAGCCACCCGCCATAGTCAGCGTATGGCTGCCCGATGAAGGTCGTACTTAGTGGATGTACCACTAATCCGCATGGTATCCAGGGCAAGAACACACCCCACGAGCCTGTGTGGAGTCGTGATGGTCCCCTCCTTCCAGCGCCTATTCCTTGCCTGCCAAATATGGTAGACAAGGGAAGCCAGTATATGACGGTATGCGGCATGAAGAAGGTGCTTCCCTCGCTAACGGGCAGCCGCCCACTGAATGCCCGTATGCCAATCCTGATAAGGCCAGCTCCATCGAGTCCGACGCCTCAGAAGACAAAGACAATGGCGTGAGAAGGGACAATAAAAAATAGATGCTGGGCAGTCTCAAAATTCAGCTCATCGCAGAGGATACAAGCTGGAGTCCCCGCCCTCTGACCGATCCACGGCTTGTCCCTGGTCGAGAGACGATCCTGCAATCCCAGATATAGGATAAACTCATGCCGTGGAACCTTCAAAGGCCCTCCAAATAACACCGTCCAATCCACAAGAGGCCTCCTGTAACGCATGGCGTCTGGTGCCAAAGCCACTGTCATAGATCCATCCGGCGATCCCGTCCACCGTACGCTATCCTGATCCCCACGAACCACAGAAGGTAGAAGGCGACTAATCTCCAGATACTCCACCGCCCCTTGCCCTGACCAATTCCACCCTTGCGCATTGAGGACCGCACTCAGTTGTGAGTCGAGTGGCATCCCCATCGCAATAGGGCCCCGAGGAAATCGCTCAAAAGCGCCGTCAGAAATAACAAGGGATCCTTCCACAGCCAAAACGTGGAACCATCCCCAATGCCGAACGTAATCAGAGATCTAATCAATGGGCGCAACTGAATCAGCTTCCTCCAGCTCCAAGCATCATTCGCCGAGACCTATAGGTCCCATAGCGACCGAGAATGCAGCCGCGTCCTACAGAGCCATTCGACCCAAATCGAGTCTGGTGTCCTGGTAAGCACACTCCGCAAGTGCTTCAGCAATAGGGCCTTGTTGTTGACAACTGTCGATCTCAGTCCCAATCCCCCCTCCGCCATAGGTAGACACAAAACCTCCCATGCCACCTTAGCTGATTTGCCTCCCCACAAAAACTTCCTAAGTGCATCTCCAAAGCTTTAACAACGTCTTTAGGCAACAAGAACATACCCGACCAGTAAGCACGGAGCTCTTGCAAGACCGACTTAACCAGCTGTAGGCGGCCTGCATAAGATAAAGAGCGATAGAGCCATGATCCCAACCGCTGATCCACTTTCTGTAGAAGTAGGCGATACTCGCCAATCTTCAAGCGAGTGGTAATGACGGGTACTCCTATATATCGCACCGACAGCTGCCCCACTCGATACCCCATGAGTGATTGAATCTTTGTAGTCAACCTATCAGCTCGCCTCGACAGGTACATCTCGCTTTTGTCAGGGTTAGGGTGCAGCCCTGACAACCGCGCAAACTCCCCCAATGCCCTATTCAGAACTCCCACCGATACGACGTCCGCATGGCTGAATAGAAGAAGATCATCCGCAAATGCTAA